>BLKR01003688.1:0-134928 GCA_011170035.1 Teleogryllus occipitalis | reverse complement strand
AGGTTGGCGCCGGATCTCGCCATCCACCGGTGGAAGAACACCGCCATCTCCAAGAAAAAACACACACTGTACTTACGGGACTGATGACCTTAGTAGATGACGCGCCCGGAATCACTAACAATCAATCATTCAATCTCACCACAACCAGTGTAGCTAGTCCTCGAACAGGCGCACACCCTCCGTCAGAATGAATTGGAAATAACGTTCTTCTGACGTTCAGGGCTGGCTCTTTTAGGAGGCTGGTGGGCTGCTTCAGCGAACTTGCCAACTACTAATTAATAATTGGCGTAATTTCTTTTTTAATGTAAGTATTAAAAAATGTGTTTTAATATGAGTGTGCTATTACTGAAATCTATAAAAATATGGTGGCTCATTTTATTCTGTGAAAAGCATAAAATTCATTTTATACAATATAACTAAAAACTATTTAACAGAAATGTAAAATATTTAAAGTACTTTTAATTATTGAGTGTCGGCCTCAAATTTAAATATACAAAATACTACGTAAAGTAACTCTTATTAATTTTCTGCATTACGAAATTTATCTTTAAAAGTTATGACGGAGGAATATTTGGTAAATAGGTTATATCAAGTCAAATACTTTAATAAACTAGTATTTTACGGTTGTTTTAGATATTTCATTAGATAATTTGGTGCCTTCATTAACTAACGCTATTTGTTTCCAGTGAGATTACTTCAGTCAATATTAAACTGTCATATTTATTTCATGTATTGATTGCTTTCTTTGATTATTCTCTTGATACAGATTCCAAATCTCTAGTTTATTGAAAAATAATTCGTATTACACTTTTTCATAATTATCTCAATCTTCTTTTATTCGATTACAGAAATACTATTCGTAATCATAGTATGTTGACACCACGCCATCGTACGCTTCTGAAATAGTATGGCCTTCTGCTTTGAATAAGGTAATGTGTTATGTTTTGTTGGTGAAAACGTCACGTGTACATGAATGGTGTCAACAATTTATTCACCACCAACGGTCAAAATATCTTACATAGAAACTTACTTAATTGCAAACATCGCAAATGAAGCCTAAATTCCACGAAGCGAAAAAACGTTCTTCACTAGTTACGTTTTGCTTCTGATCTTTCGACACGCCGCCGCTTATAATTCCATTAATATATTAAACATTCCCCGCGTTCGGAAATCTCCAGTTATTGCGCATACACAGACGATAAATCGTGCATCGCCTAATAAATGTTGCATGTAAATATCTATTAATGTAATTGACAAGCGGTGGACTCCGGCGCCTACCGGTTCGCGTGGTAAATAGTGGAGCGATAATGGTATCCTCTTGCAGTAACATAATCCCTCATAGATTTGGTTATTATGGACGTATTAGCAGAAGCTTATCGCTTTGTAATTAAATCCTGTGAGCCATTATAGACTTTAACTAGGCGCCCGCGCCCCTGCTCGTGATTAACAGGAGGCGTATGCGCCGCGCTGTTGCTGCTTTCGCCGCCGCGGCGTCCGCATCGCTGCTGTATCTCCTTACGTTGGCTCCGAGTTAAGCAGTGAATATCAGTTAACCCAGGAGTGCTCGCCATACATCTGTGAGATCCAAGCTACGGCCATTTTATGTTCCTGAATTATTATAATGCATTAGTCGTCTGATATTTCGTATATTCCTTCATTGTACTTTTATGAAATCGCCTGGCGTTTCATTTTTGTCCTTTCGCTGAATCATTTCCCGTGAGTATGTTCAAACTTGATCGCTGCGCTGCGCGATATCTGACATATACGTTGGGTGCAATGGCGCCAGTACATTGTGAGCTACTGGCCTGAGCGGTACGTATCATGGTATTACTTTCAGCCGTGTCTACGACAAGTGCCTATTCAGAAAATGTAATAATTTTCCTTATCTACATTCGATTGTCACAATTCCTTCCCCCAAAAAAGATGTGCAGGAGAGGTCTTTGGGGAAATGAAAAAAAATGGAACCTTGTAAAATAGAAAAAAAGATTAGAACATTCCAAAAATTATTTTGAAAAAGTATATACATTTATATACATTTATTTTGAATATGTGAAAATAATTTGAGGAAATTGTATTTAATATTATTTAATATGATAAAATGATGTTTAATGATTTTGCGTGTACTTTGTCAATTTTTACCTTACTCATCATAACTATTCAGAGAAGAATTCTGTAGTATAAGATTCAAAAACAATTCCATTGGGGGACATGTACAAACTGCATGAAATATATATTTCATTAAATAGATCTTCAGATCATTCGCATTTACGAGCAATTGCAGCTATATCTGAGAGATATGTTGCGGGCACTGCCGTGAGTCTACCTATTGCGGGCACTCCCAGGTTAATAACTATTGCACGGTGCGCGGACCTGCTAGGATGCCTACTAGAATGCCTTGTTCTTACCAACTAGTGGTACGATTTTTCCCTCCAGTATTTTAATGTATTCATCATTTTTTATCATTCACTATCAACAATGAAGAAGAAGATAACGCAACAATGAGTCGATTGAATTTCACAAGGCAGCTGCGTACCAAAACATCTTACCAAATAATGAAAATATTACGATAATTCCCTCTGTCGCTACTGTACCTTGGGGGCAAACCCTCAAAACTCCACGTGTTTGTGGCGACGAATCTCAGTCTAGGAGGAAAAACTCCATCTCTCGAATTGTAATATGCAGTATGCGGCTGTATGTAACTTGAATATGTAACTTACGGCTGTAATGACCACAGTAGTTGACGTACCTGGAAATACAAAATACCAATCAGTGAATGAATCAATAAAATTTGTGCTGTCATTGCAAGCCAACCGATCTCTTTGAGTGATCCAAATCGATTATGTGATTGCATGAAAACGTTTTCTCCGCTCCCCTTTTTAGAGCACGAGCTGTGTAAGATTCTTAAATGTGCCGGGTTTCTCTTACTAATGCTTTGTTGTAAAAGAATTCATTCCTCTATAGTAATAAAGAGTTTGCAAGTTTAATGTAACGAATCGAGAGCGGATATTTTAATGCGAAGTAAATATATCTCTTGTTTCATTGATTTGAAATGTATTGTCTTCATTTGGGTATATTAAGAGAAAACGGAGAATTTTAAAGGATGTTTACTAAAACTTCTTTCTTCTATTTATGGTTAAAGTATCGTCGTTTCTTGAAAAAGGTTCTACACGCAGTCATTTTGGGTATATAATTTGAAGCAGGAAACCAATATGTTATTTAACCCCGGAGGTTCAAATATTATGCAGAAAATTACCACTTGCGTACTTTCTAATGTTACGTGTTTGGCACGCGCAATTATTATCTGCTTCAGTAACTTTCAAATGAACTTGTACTTTTCTAATTTATTCTATTTCAGCAATATGCATAAAAATTTATATAAATCAAACGCAATATTTTATTGCTTAATTTTTGATTAATCATTAACCATATTTGAATATACACTATTTCCAGTGGCGGCTGCAGCAGGGAGGCGCTAGGGACACTGCCTTCCCTCCTACTGAGATTAGTATTTCTTCTCCTGCACTTTTTAAATAATCTCTGTGAGTATCCATCTTTGTATCATTGTTTTCGAATCGAGCGCATCTTTAGCATTCGTACTCCTGCTTGTTCCGTACAGCGGTTTTCGTTGGCTGCGGACACTCGCCTGTGTCCTAAACGCGGCGTTCTTACGCAACTTACTGACAAAGAAATCGCCGCCAATGAGTGCTCAAATGGCAACACAGGTTCGGCAAATGGCGTCTTACGACGGGCGCCGCCCAGCAGCCTGCCAGGGGAGGTAGCAACGTCGTTGCCCGGCGCTACCTATTGATCGATTTTTAAACTTACTGTATTCCTTTTGCTCGACAAGGCCAGTGCTATCTGTTGGTGGTCTATTTAACAGATCTGTCTCTTCACAAGCATTCACTGCAAGTGTGCAATCGTCATGGTCGGCATTAGTTTTCCGATCCATATACAAACAAACTGTGTGAGTGCTCTGTGTTCTGATCTTTGTTTATTGGATGTGTTTTCTGTATCAGCTAAACTATTAAAAGTAATTTCTTCAATTCCAATGACAACTGTAGAATCCCAGGGAGTATTCTCCACTTTGTTTCCAAAGTAAAGTCATTTTTAAGAAATACCATGTCGGAAGAGAGATTGAATACACTTTGTATGCTATCAAAAGAAAGAGTTTTGTTACGCGACTCAGTTAATTTTAATGAATTAGTAATAGATAAATTTGCAGAATCTAAAAATAGAAGGCTAAATTTAATTTATATATCCTGTGTTTAGACTGTCTTCCTCGGAGATAATTCGATTCCAAATATTACTTCTGTGACGTAATCCAAATATAACAATTTTTCGAATGCCTAACTTTATTTGATCCTGTTACTGTTTGTGCCCTCCCTTCTGTCTATTTCCAGAGCCTCCACTGACTATTTCCTACGTTCGTAGATTCGAAACTCTCCAATAACTTCAAACTCTGAAAAAGATTTGCTTTTAACAATACAACCTACTTTAATTAATCTTAGTTAAAATATGAATGCCAGTTGATTTCCACGAACTACATAGAATAATAACCAGAAATGAAATCATTAGTAAAAATTCGATGCTTTCATTGTGTGTGTGTGTGTGTGTGTGTGTGTGTGTGTGTGTGTGTAGACATGAATTTTACTTATTATAATTATAACGTATTCGATTCAAGGTAGTTCAAGGAAAATTCAAGGTAAATAGAAATGTATTTGCCAATGGCACAGCGCGATGGATTCTACATTCTGACATATGCGTTTAACGTCAAAATTCACGCAGTACGTACTTGTCAATGCACGTGGTCCAGAGATGATAAAAAACACAAGCTTCTTTAGCGCGCCAAGATTTATTTTCGACTGAATGTTACGGATTAAACTGAATGTACGATTGGCATTTATCGATTTTGATTATCTTAAGTCAACTTTTTTGATAGAGAGGTCAGTTTTGTTACAGGAATTATTAGAATTCACGTGTTCTAATTATGTGCATATGGCATCGCATAAATGGTCAAAATGAAACAAAATTTATAATGTATTGGTATAGTTTCAAAGCTGACAAAAATTTGATATTGCTATTCTAACATCTTAGTACTGGATTGGTTATCAAATTGACCTAACGACATGGATAATTTTCCATTTTTGTTTCGTAATAAGATGTCTTAAGATTCTTAGTTTGTAAATAACTACGACATTTTGAATTAGTGTTTCTGTATTCTATGAAAACGAGCACTAGTTATTTGCTAATCACTTAGATTTATAACCAAATTATGCAGTAGCTTGCTGCTGAGGGAATGCATGATACATTCTAGGGCTATTTTTTAATCAAATTAAATCTTCATCGTCAATCTATAACTAAATCAATACTGGAATTATCGTCATATATAAAAAATGTACTATTGATTATTGCTTAATTCAGTTTAGTCCCCAATATATTAGCTTAGTAAGTTTCAATCGTATTCGATCCATACCATTTCTATTCAATTCCATTCTATTTTAATCCTTTTGCCTTTCTTCAGTTCATTAAAACGTTGCTCAAATCACTCCAGTTAATTTAATTTAAATCATTTCCATCTAATGCAATCCAATTCCACTTAACTCGATCTTTGTAAGCAAGTCTTTCTGAGAAATTCAATCGTATAAAGCTATAACGAAAATAAGCGATAAGACATAACGTAAAGATAAAAGTAAAATGTCACAGAAATGAATTCTTGTGCTTTGCATTCAGTGTCATTTTGATGTTCAAACATCAAAGTTAGACCCCCTCAATGTCTGAAGAAAAACGAAATGTCTTTTGTGGAGGCTTATTGTGGGTTCGGGAGAACTAGAAACAGTCAAAATTCATTTGTTCTCTTTCAAGGACTTAGGTCAAAGAAAGTTATACAAATGTCAAAAAAGATAACAAAAGTAAATAATGAAACGTGTGCATACAGATCATAATATTTATGTAATACTATGAACATTTGTATATTTAATAGGGAGCAACAAAAACTCAACATTCTGATGTAAATCAACATCGGGGTTGTAGAGCATTCCTATGGAATTGGGAAGAAAGTAAGTGTAAAAACTCTCTTTACAAATACACGTTGTTCTACTTCAATAGTAGGGACGCTTCATACAGCACTTATTGAAACGTGCGATCACTCAGATTCTGAGGAATTGAATGGAAGAAATCACCGACTAGCACACTGTTTCCACAAGTTCCACTGTTTTTCACTAGTTCATGCTTACACAAATCAACGTGTTACAATTCAGAAATTGCATCAATTTTGTTTCTATTCCCGGTACCCAGACGAGGAAAGTTACAAACCACCTCCTCACTCGATCCTAATCGATGAGTCTCGCAGGAGCGACCGACCCCGGAAAAGCCCGGTTCTCAGTTTGCGCGTGCACTACCGGGGGTGCGTCCGGATGGCGAAGCAATGGGTTTGCCGCCGCTGGAGCGCTGTCGCCGGCGTGCCTTATCCTCAGCGGACGGGTCAACAGCGGCGCGGGACGATGGGCGCGCAGGCACGTCCCACGACGCGCTCAGCTGCCGGAGATTGCAGCGAGCGGCCTTGTGCTGCTCCGCCCCGCCCACCCCTCATCCGTCCTGCGTCGCCTCACCCACCCTAACCCCTGCCGGCACACAGTGGGGCCAGAGGAGGGGAAAGGTGGCAAAAAGTCCGAAATCAAAATATACTTCAGAAGCTCCATTTCACTTGAAAGGGGTAACAAAATGTCTCCTTCATCGTTCCCCGATCAGGAAAGGAAGGGAGAATCTCGCCACTCCATTCAGTGCAAGTTTGAACTTGCACAAGTGACGCGCGGCGCACTTCTTTGCTCGCGCAGTAAGAAGAGAGGTAGTGTTTTTCGATGCAAATATGTTTGCTCTCTCGAGTAGCAGAATCGTACGTGCTATGGATACATTACCTGGAGCTATGTAGTTTAAATCAGTATTTGTATAAAAACGTATTCCTTGAATAATAATTTAGTAATTCCAAGTACAAACTTCACGTGTCACAATGGAATGAAATTTTAAAATACGATTTTTCATATTATCTTTTAGTTCCCATCCGGGCGTTTTCGACCTATATTATGTGAATCTGATTCTGAAATGCATGTAGTTTTCAAAACATTAATCAATGTTTGCTCATGTTTGCGCCATTTTGCGTTGAGATACTTTGTTTATCATGATGCACAACTATTTTTGTTAGCCTTTCTACCTATAATATTCTTTTTTTTATTTTTCCTTCATGATCTGGTACTGATAGCTCTTTATTAACGATTGATCTGTATGGTGTTATTAAACACACTGAAAAGAAAAAAACGAAAACCGAGCAATCTGGAAGAAGAAAAAGAAGAGCTTCGCAGGCTGTTAACTGCATCTAACTCAATGATTTCACAAATGGAATAGAAAAAATCATCACAAAGGCATTGGATCTAGAAGTTACACCAATGTTATTGGCTTCAAGTACAAACTTTTTGAAGAAGAGTCACATGATGAAAATTCTTACTTTGAGGTTATGTAAATAAATATTTAAATGTTAAGCAATTATGTAAGTCATTATTTAATTCGAAAATTTGTTTTTATTGCCAAAAATTCCGCAAAACTTCTTAAAAATACTTTTTGATAACTTTTCCTCTTTCTGGTCTCACTGTGCCCAGTACTCCACCCACCCTCTCCTAACCCTACCCATCCCGCCCACCTCGTCTCCTTTTTGCTCCTCCCCGCACTAACTCGTCAAACACTGATCCGAAACACTCTGGTTTACCTGGAATAAAATACATAATTCCAGGGAACTTGTTATCATCTGGGTAATTCAGAAGGCTCGACTTGAATTATATATAATTCGATTGTTACACAGTACTGAATTTGCTAAATTGTAACACTTTTGCAAAGGCATAGTTTATGGGATTTTAAAAGAAACACTCTGCTGGTGTTGCTGAGATTAAGGCAGTAATAAAATGCCATGAATGAGTACGATAGAAACATACTCGGAGAACATCAGAGAATGTATGAATGACATGGCTTCAGGGAGGTGGAATCACAATATACTTTGGAGCATATAAGTTGTACTGAAGATACAGTAATACTGTAATAAAACCACGAGACGGCTGTGATAACGTCCGTGCTGGGTCAGCTGTTCCGCTGCCCCCTAGAGGCCCACGCGATGCATCCGGAGACAGGCGTTACTAAGAATTCTCGACCTGGCTGCAGCCTGCAAGGATTACGCAATGTGATATGAGCGGGACGTTGCGTCTTGAGAGAATGCAGAATACTGTACAATGACAATTGCATGTACGACACTTAATTGATGTCCTATGGCAAGGTGCGCATGTTAAATTATACGTAATGTGCTTTTGAACAATAATAATAAATAAACTTTTTTCAACCGAAATTGAGAAATTTTCCTGACAAATTTGGCGTAAAAAGGCGCTTTTTACGAAAGAACGCTCTTTCTTGGTTATAGAAATCATTACAATATTTCTCTCTCGCTCTTTCGCGCGCTCTCTCTCGCTCTCTCTTGCTCTCTCTCGCTCTTTCTCGCTCTTTCTCCTTTAGTTGTTCAGCCTACCGACGTCAAGTTTTACTACTTATTTGAAAATGAAGGCTCACTTCAAATGTCACTTAAATAATTTTCTCCAGAGGTAAAAAATGACATCATGTTAATATAGTACTTTAATTTCAGTTTTTTACTGTCTCCATTATTTGCACACATTTTCACATCAAATGGATGCTTTTAAAACTGTTTTACATTAATTTTCAACATTGATAGGTACATTTTTCTTCTTTCTAGATAATAGTTATTTGAGTTCTATATGGAATCGATGTTAATTACGATTGATCACTGAATTTTTGAAATTTCGCTAGACGTCAGTCGTTGCCGTACTATACCATATTTCCTTTATTTTCAATGCAACCTCGGGTTTTTCCTCTTTTCTTTCACCTCTTTGAGCAGTTCTCTTCTCCCCCTGAGATCTTTCCCTAGGTTAGAGACGCTCGGGTCCCCAGAGCTTTCAGTGGAATGGCCCTCCCCTTTCCGGGAGCACTGAGCGAGCTCAAGATTCCTCGGCAAGTTCCGCCGGGGTTCGTTTGCAGAAGGTTTATCTGCAATCCCAGGTGCGCACGTTTTGTCACAACTCCTTCGTGGAAACGCCGTTCACGAGCAAAGATTCTACGATCGCTTGATCCAGATGTCTTAGAGGGGAAGCAGAAAGTATACAGGGTCTCAGAAACTACAGCAGCAGCTCTAAGCGCACGATCTGTTTACATTCGGATTGGTTCATGAGAGTTCAATTCAAACAATGTAAATATTGAAGCTTTAGGTAAGTTTGAAGAAGTCAACAAAAATGCAAAAAATACTAGGTGTTCTGTTGATATTTTAGGACCTTAGAATAAAAATAAAAGTTTCAAACGATGATTTAAGTTATATTCTGGCGAAGATACCGTTTTGTGTTAACTTCATCTTTGTTAATGTTTTCTAAACACAAAATATTGAAATGTTTTAATTCACTTTTTAAAACTCCCAAGTCATTTACAGAAAGTTTAAATGTAGCGGTTTCACGTGTATTGGTCAAACTGTGGAAGTAATTAAACACACATTTACGCTCGCCGACGTTGCGAAAAGTATATTTTCCCCATTAAAGCTGTAGAAAAGAGAGAACTGCAAACCCATGTTGAATTACCTGATATAGTTTAAACAACTAACAATTAAAATGACTTTACTATATATCACAGTGAAAAGAAAGACTCATTACATGTTATAAAACCTGGATAGACACTTTAACTTCACTCGAAGAAACAAACTCGCTTCTATATTATAATGTGCCCATATATGTAGCTTCCATGGCGATATTTTCTCTTAATCGGTGGTTTTACAGCTTTAGCCAAGAATCGTGGAACAAATAACTAATAAATTCATTTTAATGTGTTGAGAATCACTTGTTTATGGTCGAACTACATCTTGTTAACTGGAAAGAAATGAATTAAATAAGCCAAGATGTATTATGACGAGGGAATTAGAGTAGAAAACATAAAGTAGAAAAGGGCTGAGGAGGAGAAACTCCGAGGAAGAAATGTAGAAAGAGAAATGTAGAAAGAGAAATGAAGAAAGAGAAATGAAGAAAGAGAAATACTTAGTCTAGGACAAAGCATGATAAAGGAAGCAGAATGGTTCATAGAACTGGAGTGAGAGTGGGACGTGACCGAAGAGAAGAGCAGTGCAGAGCAAGGAGGGTAGCGCCGTGGCAGACGGAGCGAGCTGTCAAGGGAAGTTAGGCAAAGGCTGCGGCGACGGGCGCAGTGAAGCGGCGAGGGCCGTGCTGGCCATCGAGGCGAGCGCTGCCAGCAAAGTGCGGGCTCGGGCGGTGGCGGCCGCCGCCGCAGCGTTTAGCGAATGCGCGTATCTGCCCAACGCGTATAAACAGCGCCTCCCAAAGGGCCACTTGCCGGCCTTCACCCTTTTCCCTACCCCGCCCTGCCTCTAGGTCGGCGGGCCCTCGTCGCTTGCTGTTCGACATACACTGCCCTCTTCTCTGCGTTCGACCGCGCTCACGGTTACGGCTCCCCTTCTCTCCATCACCTGCCTCCCCTCCCCCCTCGCTCTGTGCTGTACCGACCTGCTATTTTCGGCTTCGCTCTCTTCACTAAATTATCAGCTCCTGCCGTTCGTCTGTCCACTTTGTGGTGCCGTATTTGCGCAATTATCGAATTGCTTCTTGCTCTGAAAATGCCAGCAACATATGTGCGTAATATACTAAATGCTTTGTGTGTTTGGTCTTTCTACTTCGCTGTTTGTTTTATCAAATACGTTCGTTACAGTCTCAGTCTCCTTCTCATCATTACTATATGTGTTTCTTTTGATCTTCTTTTTCACCCGTTCCACCCAGCATTTTATTTTTGTTTTTTAAACTTCCCGCGATCGTATATGATTATTTCCATAACTTATTTGTCCTTTGAACTTTTTTTTCAATTTTCTTCCGTCGGCATATTTCTAATTCCACCCTGTATTATTCATGTTGTATCTCACCGACTTCCCATTCTCGCGTGGCCTTTTTCCTTTTAATCCTTATCAGCCGGAGACCTCGCTCTCTTCCGTCGCTCGCGTCGAGTTCTTGCCGCCGTCGCCGAGGCCATGCAGCGCGGAGAAGCTGCAAGCGGACGAGAAAGAGGGTGGGGCGGGGCGAGGCAATAGGTTTTGCGGCCGCGCTCGTATATAACATGTTAATGGAGAGCGATGCATCGCCTGCAAGTAGCTCGATCAGCCCCGCCCCCACGTCTCCTCTCCCCGCCACGCCCCGACTCGAGCCTTCCCGCCCCGCTCCGCGCGGCCTGTAACCTCCTCTGGGACGCCGCGCCGGGCAAGAACGACCGGCTCAGGCCGCACGCTGGGGGCGGGGCGAGAGGACCGCGGCGGCGGCGATGTTGGCGTGGGGGTGGAGTGGGGAGAGTGGAAGGGGAATGGAGGAAACGGTGAAATACACAGCTTCCTTCCAATGCCGGCGGTGATGGTGGTTGTGACAACGGACTTGTCGTTACCAATGCCTGCGTGAGACCAGAGGTTAGGTGTGGGGACAATAAAACGGTGGTGATGGTAATCACGGAATGAGTTGAGCTGGTCGGATGGGACGAGTATCGGTAGTAATGGTGGAGGCAGCGTTTGCCTGGCAGTCGTGTTGCACGGAGAGCCCGGAAGCGATGGCAGGAGCCGAGGCCAGGGCAGAAGCAGGGCTCGGTCGAGGGTGGGGTGGGGAAAGGGGCGGAGACCGGGCGAGGGATGGCGCGAGGGCGGAGGCGGGAAACGCCTCCCCGGCGACGAGTCTCGGCGTGCGCTCTCGGTTGTTTTCGAGCCCCTGCAGGCGGCGCCTCTCACAGTATCAGCGGAGCAGGGAAATGTACGAGTATGTTACGACTGGGACTCCAATGAACGGTAAAATTCCGACCGAGCGTAACAATGGTCTATGAAATTGGTTATGATGTCACTGCATTATGAGACAGTTTCGGAAATGAATAATAAAATTTGAGTGAATATCAAAATAAACTGTGGAGTACATTTAGTTGATTCCCATGGTAGGTTGCATTTATGTCTATGAGAAACGTTAAAAATTTATTGAATAGTCCTTGATATACGTTGCAAAAGTAATATTGTTCTTCGCATTCCATTCTGAATGCTTTTTTTTTATTTTGGAATGCCGTCGGGAGAGTTCAAACAGCTACTTCCCAGCTTTTACCCGCACACAATATTGGAAATGAAACGCGTATCGGGTGTATCCCCTACTGATTAAAAACGCAGTGTTGAAAATAATTTTAAAATGATAATTTACCGTTAATGTATTTTCAGTTCAGTGTAAGATTGTGTCGTGGAGGGGGGGATGAGTGTGGCAGCGCGTGCGGGAAAGCGGAAGGACGGAATGGGCAGAAGGTGCCCACTGGGCCGTACCCTATTCTCTTGAAGGCCTAAGGCGCATGAGAGGGAGCAATAAGAATAGGGATGACGCCAGTCATGACAAACAGCAGTTTATTGGCGTAGTGTACTTACATTGGTTACATACGTAGTGTACTTACATACTTACAAAGGAACCTGACGAGTCCCAGCCTCGCCAAGGACGGTTCTCCGGAAGAGATGCTTTGCAGCGGCCATCGGACGGGTTAGCGGCACTTGAAGTGCACAGCGATCAGGGGAGGGGAGGGAAGCTGCTAGCAGGACCCCGGAAGGTTGATCTGAACTAGCGGGACGGAGGAGTGTCGTCAGGACCAGTTTGCGCCGATCTGAACCGACAGAGGAGTGGAAGGTCCATGCACACGAGCGACGTGCTCTCGAGTAGCATTCGTGCCCCCGCTAAGCGGAGGTCAAGCTGTTTTATAGGCCTTTTCTGCTGAGACGCTCTTTCCGAGGCGGAGCTACGCAATATATATGCGAGCACAAACTGTCTGCGGCCACACGACAATTTATATGGGTTATACTTTTTTATGTAGTACGTTTGCTTATTTTTGAGACGTATATTTTACTCAATAGTTATCATAAAACTTAATAAATGTAAAAGTGTATTGGCTAAGGGATAAAATTTAAAGAATGTCGGTATCCTGCACTTTTGTGCGAAGATATTTGAGATTCTTGAACACAATCTCAATTTAGTATTTATTTCATACGGTATATACCGTGTTTTACATTTGGATTTTAGGCAAAATCTAAATTCCTAAGCAAACGAGTTAAATTTACAGCACATAGAGCACACACAAGCTATGATATTACGTGTATGGAAAAAATGTTCCAATGTTTATAAATCATTTCCTTTGTCATT
Source organism: Teleogryllus occipitalis (assembly GCA_011170035.1). Lineage (NCBI taxonomy): Eukaryota > Metazoa > Arthropoda > Insecta > Orthoptera > Gryllidae > Teleogryllus > Teleogryllus occipitalis. Next base: position 121,642 of record BLKR01003688.1, on the reverse strand, counting down.
GGTGTCCACATTCATCAGCATAAAACGGTTTCAATTTATATTGGAGTATAGGTCGACGTTTTTATGTTTCCATATTAAAATGTAATTAATTTTTCATTGCAATTAATTTTGTAATCCCAGTTGACGTTTATATTGACAAGGAGAAAGAGCACACCAGTGTCCCGAGTTTTGACGAGTAAATAAAACCATTAATAATTATTGTTTTCAATAGTTTGTTTTACGCTATTGTCATTTCGTTATTCAGGAAGTAACACACAACACATTTGTCCAATGGGCTGCATACGTTTGGTAGCCATAAGCTTTCACTACAATGGATTTTCTAAGAAAGCTTCAAAATAGTTTTAATAGTTTAATTTCACTTCACAGTTTACGTACGTGTCATACAATCCATACATGATATACCCTGGGTCTAATACGTAGTTTATTTAGTTCCTTCGCAAATTATTTACTGTATACGTTTTTTAATTACACTATTTACTTGCATTGGTTCTTCTTATAATTTACAAGATGGTTTTGCATAATTTAATGATGTTCACATATGATGTTATATAAATATTTTTAAATAATGAGATGTTGCAAAAATATTGATTTTTATTATTTTATCCCAAGTATCGGAAGCAAGTTAATACATATTGTGTCACATATTGACAAATATAATTAAAAGTTTTATTCGTTACATATAATAATGAACAATTCCATGTTATTTTTCAGTATTGTCTTTAGCTTTTAACACTGAAAAAACAGAAGAATATGAAAAAGCGTTCTTCAGAAGTCTGGATTTCCCTTCCAGGGACTGGATTTCTTTTCGGTTTGACTTGAGTTGGGGACGGTCGTAAGTCAATAACCATTCCCGTAGTGCGGCGCTTCCTCAAGTCCTTGCCTATACCAGACCACGAGCGCAAAGGTGGTCCGTTAAAAGTCGATAGCTCATTGCGAAGAAGTGGCAGTGCTGCGGGGGCGGAGGCGGCGGCTGCTTCACCTCCCGACTGAACTCTTCAAAAGCTCGAAGCGCTGCGAACGCGAGCGCGGGAGTCGGCTCGGGAGAAAGGATTTTTGACGTAAATTATTCAGCAGAATGCAAATGGCGGGAGCACGTAGGTGCGGTGACGGGGCAGGGGTGGGGGTGGGGGGCGCGAGGCGTGCGGGCGGCCTCAGGTAAACGGGTGCGGGAGGGGAATTCGCTCTCCGGAGAAACGGAACATGATAAGGTTAATGGATGGGCACGGTGGCGGACGGGTGGCGGTGGTGATGGTGGAGGTTGTTGCTCGAGGTAGCACAATACTCTTGTAGTGGAGGGGATGGGGAGTTGGAGGGGGCGGAATTGTTAATGGACGAGCGCCGTGGCATATTGGTAGCGGTGGTGATGACGACAGTGGCGATAGGGGTGAATGGAGACTGAGAAGGCGACGGAGGTGATGGCAAAGATCGTAGCGATGAGGCCGTTGTGAGGGTGTGCCCGGTAGTTGCTTGGGGATGCACAATACTCGTTGTAGTTGCGAGACTGAAATGGATGGGACGAAATGTTTTGTCATAAAGTCGAGATCGTGAAAACGACTCATGAACATTAAAATGCGACGGAGGTTGTAGCGGAGTGGGAAGCAAGTACAAGGAACAACTTGTAAGGAAGGAATGGCGAATGGAGAGGACGGACGGCCTCTCGGCCTTTTACCGAAATGGGTGCAGGAAATGTTACGTGGGTGAAGAACGCGATTATACCAGTGAAGGTAATGCGATAAAGGGCGAAGGAAGTTGAAGATGAGTTGATAAGGAAATGGCGGGAAATACGGCATCAGAGCTTGTGGAAGGGGTCAGAGGCAAGGGATTGTTCACATTTGACTGCCGAGAGTAGCTTGTACAAGATAAGCTAAATTACTGAGGTTGAATGTTGCTCAATAGACGTGTTCAAAATAAAAATATAAAGGACAAGATTAATAAGTATTAAGTTTATTTCAGGTATGTTTGCAGGAGAGATAGCTTTGGCGAATTCTTTAGCCGCACGTAAAATTAAGAAAGTAAAAGAAAATTTAATTTTCTATCCTAAACTTCTGGTTGATTTTCATAGTGCTCCTTTATAGTATTTTTATAGTGCTTCCCGAGACACTATTGAAATTTAATCATGTAAAGGAAATGCATTACTACATGCAAATAAAAGTTAGGTCTTTGACAACCGGAATGAAATAAGTAATACTAGAATTAAGTTGATTGATTTTTTTCGTGTTTCCGGGCGCGTCAACTGCTTCGGATATTAGTCCCGTTAGTGTAGTGAATGATTTTTTCTCGTGAGATGGCGGTGATTTTCCCCCACTGGATGGCGAGATCCGGCGCCGACCTACCGTCGGCTAGTAGGGTTTCCCCCTAACCAGAACTCTCCCACCAGCGAGTCACGGCCCCTGTGGGGACAAGCTCTCAGCTCCCGACCGGTCTCCCGGAATATGTGGTAGTGTGGTGCATGTTAGTGTAAGTGTGTGTCTTACACACTTACAGAGGGACAGGACAGGAGAAGGAAGAGGAAGGACAGATCGCGCGCGGTCCGTGGCCCGTTTGGTAGGGTGCTCCGGCATTCCCTGGTGTTGATCGGAGAAACCACGGAAAACTACCGATCAGAGCAAGCCGGCCGCTAGAATTCTCCTCCAGACAGCGACTGAATTCGACCTAGCTGAAAAGCGAGTGTCGAAAATCCTGCCGCCGTCAGGACTCGAACCTAGGACCTCCCGGTCAGAGGCGCTGCAGTGACATCAGTTGATGCACTGAGCTACCGCTACCGACTAGAATTAAGATTCGTTTTTAGTTGCACCTTGATGGACTGAAATAACTGACACCATTAGAACGGAATTAGTGATACCAAAAATCTTAGAAACTGTAAAACATTATCAACTGATATAGAAATAACCAGTTACAGAAAGAGAAAGAACAATACAATTCATACCCAAAACGATGAAATCCTAAGAAAATCCTACAGAAAGAAGGTGAGATCAATTAGGGGAGGACAGGACCAGAAACCTTAATCCTGTACAATGATGACGATGACGATGACGTTGACAAACAACGCGCAGCCCAATGTTCTACCTCCCTTCGGCGGCTGGCAGTCAGTTGGAGACGACAGGGCAACAAGCGGCTGTACGCGTCGTGTGTAGCACTGCTTCTCCCCGGCGGAGCGCCACCCGCGCATGAATATTTACGCCGCCGCCGCTCCCGCCACTTGTTGGGGCCTTCCATCTGCCTGCGTGAGTGCGTGCGGATGTGTAAGAGGGTGCGTTCCCGCGTGGGAGTTTCCGAGTCGGCCTACTTGTCGTGACTCGCGGGCTGACACTTGCGTAACTGATGACAATGCTGTGTAGTACATCCCTGAGCGGGGGAGGTGGATGAAAGTGCCTTCCGGATGCAGGAAGTGGAGCAGTAGCTAGTTTACTGGGTTTTCTTGTGTGCGCTGCGAGTGTCACGGGAAGAACATTCATAAGCCTTACTGTGGTCATCATGAAAGTGTGTTTTCTATTTTAGTATGATAATGTAATACAGGTTCCAATGAGTCATAACGTATCTGTACCTTATTTATAAAATACTGATAATACAGTAACAAACGCTTAAATTGTACTGGGTGTTTCAAAATGAATAGCGGGGTTTTAGTGTGTTATAATATTTATTACATCAAACTTACAGCCACAAGGGATATATCAAATGAAAGAGAAACTCAAACAGTTTGTTGGCATCAATGCGGAATGTTTCCGCCGCAATCCGATAGAAAGCGCTAGTAGCAAAGATGGCGACTAAAGAACAGAAAGCTTTTTGTGTTTTACAGTTTGCAAAGACGGAATCTGTTGTTACTGTGCAACGTGCGTTCCGGATTTAGTTCGGTTGTGATCCTCCAGGTGATAACAATATTCGTAGATGGTATCATCAGTTTGAAGACACTGGCTGCCTTTGTAAAGGCAAGAGTACGGGACGACCAAGAACTAGTGAAGAGAGCGTTGAGCAAGTGCGTAATTCGTTCACGCGTAGCCCTATGAAATCCGTTCGGAAGGCTAGTCGTGAATTAGCAATTCCTGTGACGACTGTTTGGAGAGTTTTGCGGCGACGCTTGCAACTACGGTCCTTATCGTTTGCAGTTGTTACAGGCTCTGAAGCCTACTGACCATGTTTTACGTGCCAACTTTGCTAACGACATGTTGTTGAATGACAATTAAAATTTTCTGGATCTTGTATTCAGTGATGAATCGACCTTCCACCTTAGTGGTCAAGTAAACACCCATAATGTTCGGATTTGGGGTTCACAAAATCCCCGCATGATGGTACAAGTGCAACGAGACTCACCTAAATTGAATGTTTTTTGTGCCATATCCCGACAGAAAGTTTATGGTCCTTTCTTTTTTGGTGAAGCAACTGTAACTGGTCACTCTTATCTGGATACTCTACAGCTATGGCTCTTCCCTCAACTGACACAGGATGAACCAGAGAACTTCATCTTTCAGCAAGATGGTGCGCCGCCTCACTGGCATAACGAGGTACGCGATTGGCTTAACCTCACAGTACCCGACCGCTGGATTGGCCGTAAGGGGCCTAATGATAGCGCTTGTTTCCCATGGCCTCCACAGTCACCCGACCTAACGCCGTGTGATTTCTATCTTTGGGGGTTTATTAAGGATCGAGTGTATGTGCCTCCAATGCCAGCCAACCTTCCCGAATTAAGGAACAGGATTGAAACAGCTGTTGCGGCAATTACTAATGAGACACTAACCAAAGTTTGGGAAGAACTCGCATATCGTCTTGACGTGTGCCGAGTAACGAAGGGTGCTCACATTGAACACTTGTAGGCTATTATGTAAACCTGTTTGAGTTCCTCTATCATTTGATATATCACCCGCGGCTGCAAGCCTGATGTAATAAATATTATAACACTTTAAAACCCCGCTATTCATTTTGAAACACCCGGTATTTTATATTCATTTTGTAAAATACTTAAATTAAGTACTTAATGCCACTATACTTCTCTTAAGTACGCAACTACTTAACATATTGTTATTGTTATTATTATTATATTATTATATTATTATATTATTATATTATTATATTATTATATTATTATATTATTATATTATTATATTATTATATTATTATATTATTATATTATTATATTATTATATCATTATATTATTATTATTATTATTATTATTATTATTATTATTATTATTATTATTATTATTATCTGAACTGGATTAATTTCATCGCACAAAATCAACAGCAGTAGAAAAGGAAAACCACATGGAAACAACAGTACTATGTCGAAAATAGAAAAACTATTAAAAATGATTCAGCACTTATTCTCAAACTAATAAAACGAGACATTTACAAATTCTGGAACAATATAATAGCTATTTACTGTGAACTTAGAAATGAATATGTTTCTAAACGTGAAGTAAATACGAACAATTGAAATGATTTATACAAGATCAGTACATGGATGTGCTAGTTGCCGCAGCAAAATCTGCCGTACACCTTCCCTTAAACACGTAATTGACGTTTTTTAAAAAGAGACGTGTGAGTCAGATATTATCAATACGGAGTTTAAACACCTTCACATGCACAAGCAAAGGCACACAAAATACGCGATATTGGAAATTACTCGTAAAAACGTCGCTCTCTTCATTAATTATAACCTTACACCTCAGACGGCGAATCGACGACTGATAGATTGCGATTCGCACCTCAAAAAGAAGGAAGGTCAACAATTGTTGATCTCGAAAACGAAGTAATGATCAAATGAAGGCAAGAATGTGTTCACTGTATTAATTTTAATTTTATTCAATTGTTGTGTTTTATTACCGGTTAAGGGCTCAATATCTTTCAATTAAGAAAAATAAACAAAATTTGGTAGAGTATAAAGGTCTAAATTCTTTTTAAAAGTAAATCCTTTCATTTATTATTTGTTGTATCATTCAAAGTTGTATATTTATCCAGTAAACTTGAAGTAGTCCTGTAAATCAGCTGATTGTATATATTTAATTATTTTAGGTTCATTGTGGATGTTAATAACGTTTTTCATCTTCTCCTTTTAAGGCAAATATTGCATATTCTAATACAGAAAACTGTTGTTATTTAACGCAGAAAATAATGTATACTTACTTAAATTCCTTCACGACTACAAAGACAGTTATCTTACATTTCAAAAACTACATACAAAACTATACAAGACGAAGTGAAGTTTGATATTGACACTCATGGCATCTTCTACTCCATCAATTCTGTCTCCCTCCAACTAGCGCGGTGGCGTGGAGCTGACCCTTTGCGTTTACTGCCAGCTGCTGTGACGGGCAACGTATTCGCATCCGAGAATGCGGACGGGGTGGGGCTGGCAATTAGCCGCGTGTGTCCTCACGACACACCGAGCGTCGTGATAGCTGGGAGAGGGGGATGGGCGGATGTGTCCCTCCTGAGCCACCGACGACTGTACGTTCTGCTCGGCGGCCAGCGAATCCCAGTAGCGCGATCTATCAACCCACGCGCTGTCCTCGGGCGCATCAGTCTTCGCCCTCGCCGTCTAGAGTAACGGACCGCCTCGCGAATAAACCCTAGAACTCTATTCTGTGTCACTCAGTTGTCGTTACTTTGCTCCTGTCTCGTGGTTCTTGGCGAACGTAAATAGTAATTCCACAGCTACAGAGAAAATGTGTTTTGAAGTTGTTAAGTCACTAAATTGTAACTGGGACAGATATTTAAACATACATTTGTATATTTTCATGAATAAATTGGTGTTTTAATAATTTACTTTTAAATTAAGTGTAATCTTGTTTACCTGTGAGGTTCCGCGTTTATGAGCCAACGTTCTTTAAGTTGATGGCTACATTTTCTTTTCAGAATTTGTTCCGTCGCTCTTTGAAATATTCCAAGAGCCACGGGATGAGATATTCTTATTTACTGTTCAGAGAACTGTTCATCATTAATCAGACACCAAGCAGTTAGAAAATACTTTCTGAGGTGAGTTTTGCGGACATGTTCTACAATTTGCAACATAAAAGTGAATGTTCGACAAAATGACATTACTAACTGATTTATATCTGCGATAGATGTCCCAACAAATATCTTGTAAGTTATTGCAAATCTCTAAGAAGCAGTGAAGGTATTTACAATCTGTTCTACTAAAAAACTGAATTTCCTGCAGTCTAAATGAATGATTCGAAGACCGAACACAAAATTCAACCATCACATCATGTTCTGAGAGTATGTATCTACATACATTGTTTTGCATCGTTTTTATTTTATAAGTGTGTCTTCACCGTTTTCTTTATACTACTGTCTATTAATTTTTTGCGTGGAATATCTCCCCCGCTCCCTCGCATGCTTCCAGTGCTTTATCAGAGCCTCTTTTGCTGTCTCATAGCACGCAGGCGCAAGCGACCTGTATTCAAATACGAGCTGTCTCGGCAACTAATGAGATTTAGCGGAACGTGCGAGCTGTTACGGGTAGGCTGAGGGGCGGGGCGCGCCTTGCGGCAAATGATTGGATTACGACGGAGACGCCGGCGGCACCGGAGCTCTTTAGCCTCTGCGCCCGCCCCCGCGCTTCCCCTGGCACCGCACAGCCACCACAAATGTTCTCCCCGCGCCCCGCCTCCGCCTCTGCTCCTCCACGCCCTGACACCGTTCCTGTTCATTTCCACGTCACTGTTCCCACCCTCCGCCTTGCCCTCGGCGCATCCGCCTCGCCCCAATTCCGTAGCCACCCGGGTCTCCACCCGACCGTTGCCCTCGCTATAACCCACGCCCACGCATTCGATCTTGCCTTTGCCCTTGCCCTCGCCTTCGCCCTCACATTTGCTTTCGCCCTTGCGTACATAGTCGTCCTTGACCTCGCCCCCGCCCTCGCCCTTGCCCTTGCCTTCACCCTGGCCTTCGCCCTTGTCTTCGCCCTCACCCTTGTCCTTGTCTTCACCCTCGCCCTCATCCTCACCTTTGCCCTCGCCCTTGTCCTTGTCTTTGCCCTCACCCTCATCCTCACCTTTGCCCTCGCCTTTGCCCTCGCCTTTGCCCTCGCCTTTGCCCTCGCCTTTGCCCTCGCCTTTGCCCCCGCATTTGCCCTCGCCTTTGCCCTCGCCTTTGCCCTCGCCTTTGCACTCCGTTAGCTCCGCACTTCCAATACTAGGTATTTCGCCACTCCTTACAATGCTAACACCGCCTCCATTCCTTTTTCCACTCGTGACCCCCTCCCAATGAACCAGACTCCGTTCCAGCGTCACCACCCCCACCTTTTCAACTCTTCTAGCACTCCTCCCGCAACCCACGCCTCCAACCCTGCATCGCTTTCGTCTAATGTCTTGTGGCTTTTTCTCAATTTCGACTACCAAAGTCTATCGTCACAAATCTCGGTTCCTTCGATATGAAGTCTTGGTGGCTGTGTCCAGGTTCCGTTGCTCCGGGGAGAAAAAAGAGCAAAAGGAAATTGAACTGTAAATTTGTTATTTTCGTCAACAATAATTTCAATATTTTCAAGTAGGATACATAATAAAAATTTAAATAATTTAGTTTGTAATCGTATCAATTCCTCACTTGTATCATTGTATTTGCCTTTCACAATAATATATAGGCAATCAGTTATTGAATAAAAGTATTTAATAAATACTCTTAACAAAAACTCTTTTGCACATGACAACTAAATCGTTCAGATTTTAAAAAAAGGAATAATTATTGAAATGTTTTCTCTAGGATGCATTTGCATTGAAAACTATAGTTTTTCATACACATGTTTTATAGAATTGATCTGTTTCTCTCTTCTCTCTCTCTCTCTCTCTCTCTCTCTCTCTCTCCCTCTATCTCACTCTCTCTCACTCTCCCGCCCTCTTTCTCTCACTCACTCACTCTCTTTATTAAATTTAATCGTTTTGTAAATGTACGAAAGTGCTCTGAAATGAAATCATAAATTAAGAAATTAATCCTTACCAAATACACTAGTTAAATTTCCTTTGTTTATAAGTATGTATTTCTTAGGGGAAAGAAATTAAATAGAAAGAGGAACAACGTATTACCGATTTTATGCGGTATGATCATAATTTACGAGATGTAAAAAAACCAGACCCGTGTGTGTGGCGGTGTAGCAGGCTTCGTACGTAGCAGTCTCCGCGACTCTGTTGTGGACGCTGTGTAAATCCTTCACGACGTACCGGCGCGCATTTATGCATAGCCAGCGGCGACCGTAGCGCCAGCGACAGTGGCGACAATGATGTTAGTAATAGAGACGACGACGACAGAGGTAGCGGAAGTAGTGCTGGCAGCGGTGAAAATGGTTGTGGTACAGGAGATGGGGGTGGAAATAAGGGGAAATGGAGCAGTGGCATAGTGGGTGTGGCGGCGATAGTACAGGTGAAGGGAGCGGTGCCGGTGACGGAGATAATGCCGAGAGTGGTACAGTGGTGGTGACGAGGGCCGTAGTGGTGATGAGGGAGGCGGCGGAGGCGGCGCAGGTGGCGGCAGCGGAGGCGGAGGTGGCGGCGGAGACGGCGGCGGAGGCAGTGGTGGAGGCGGCGCAGGTGGCGGCAGCGGAGGCGGAGGTGGCGGCGGAGACGGCGGCGAAGGCGGCGGCGAAGGCGGCGGCGGAAGCGGCGGCAGGGGCGGCGGCGGAGGTGGCGGCGGCGGCAGAGGCGGCGGCGGAGGCGGCGGCGGAGGCGGTGGCGGAGGCGGCGGCGGAGGCGGCGGCGGAGGCGGCGGCGGAGGCGGCGGCGGAGGCGGCGGCGGAGGCGGCGGCGGAGGCGCGGGTGGCGGCGAAGGTGGCGAGAGCGGCGAGGGCGGCGGCTTGGGCGGCGAGGGCGGCGGCCTGGGCATCCAGAGCGGCGGCCTGGGTGGCGGGAGTGGCGAGGGCGGTGGCGGTGGCGGTGGCGGGGGCGGCGGCAGTGGGGGCGGTGGCGGCGGCGGGGGCGGCGGTGTGGCGGAGGCGGCGCGTGGAGGGCGCCGCGGCCGCGTGATGCATCGCCCGTACGGCGGGCGTCGCTGCGCTGTGGATGGTGGGGCCGGTGGTTAATGAGACGGATGATGATGAAGCACCGGAGCTCGTTAGCAGGGCCCACGCGCTGCGGAGACGCCGCCGCCGCCACCGCCGCCGCCATCACCGCCGCTCGCGCAGCCTGCGATGCCCTCGACAGCCCCGTGGTTGCACCTGCCGTCAGCCTCCTCCAGCCTCCCAACCCTTTTGTCAGTGCTTTTGCCATTACAACCTTCACCGCCATCCACAACCTATCCTTCACCGCCACAGCTTCAATTCAGCCTCCACCTCCACCACTATCTCCGCCACCGATTCCGCCCCCACCACCACCTTTGACACCCCTTCTGACACCGCCTCTCCCCCCACCTCCGACGTCGCCTTCTCTTCCGCCTCTGCAACCGCTGCCGACACTGCCACCGACTCTGCCACCGTTTCCGCCGCCGTCTCCGCCTCCGCCACCGCTCGCGCAACCTGCAATGATCTACGTCAGTCCCGTTATTGCCCCTGCCGTCAACCTCCTCCAGCCTCACAACTCTTTCGTCACTGCCATTGCCAGCGCAAACTTCACTGCCACTCCCTCCGCCTTCGCCTCCTCCTCCATCTCTGCTTCCCCTTCCGTCACTGCCAGCGTCTCCGCCACCGCCATAGTCTCCGCCGCCGCTTCAGCCTCCACCACCGCCTTCACCTTTACTTCCGCTTCCACTTTCGTCGCCACCACCACCAACCTCTGTCAATGGTAGTCACAATACTACGGGTTATGTCACAGCCAGCATTATCGCCAGCATCACCTCTACCGTTTCCACTAATGTCACGCCACCGTCTCCACCACCGCCCTCTTCGTGAAAAGGAAGACCCCCCCCCTGGACCATCCCACTTCCCGCCATTTCACCCCACTCTACCCCGGTGCACTTCAGCCCGTCACACTCCGCCACACCCCTCGTTCCTTCACGCTTATCTACCCTACTCCTCCCATCATCCCGACCAAGGTCCACTCGCACTGCTCGTCCTCACCCGACCGAGCCTATTGGCTCGCCCTACCCGTTGGAGAATTTTTTTTAAATTTTGACCTTTAATTTCTGGAATTCTAATTGCTACATGGAAACGAATCGAACTACATTTAGTGTAAAATATTTTAGATTTTCAGAACTGTTGGATCAATGTTGATACATTTCATTAGTTTTAGAGATATTTGCAAAAAACAAAAAAAACAAAGATAGAGTGTAGACAAACTCTTCTTGAAAGCTAGTGGTAAAGGGAGATGGGTTTAGTGTTCTCGAAATGTCATGTAAACAGCAACTGTTTTATTGTTTTGAAGGTAAAATAAATAAAATGTAATTAAGATCGCAATAAAACTGCAGATTTGTATCCAACAAACATGTTTTATAGTGGAAAATTGTGATTCAAGAAAAGTAACTGAAATTATTCCCGAGAAAAACACTACTCATCATTAAAAAACATAAAAATTGGTTCATACACCTTTGAAATTATCCCAAACGCAACCAAAAATTTTAAAAACAATTGAATGAGTTTTATGTAATGACTTCTGTTTAAATATGACAGTTTTTTTTTTGAAAAAATACTGACACATCAGTTTTATTAATGCAGATATTGGGACCAATAATTGTTTAACGCACGTGCGGTATTCTGGATACTCGTGTAATTCTGTAGCTTTGTTTTTTCCCGATGTAAAAGGCCACCTCACCACGCAAGCACGTGTAATGGAAGTTCGTCGAGTGGTGCTTAGAATACCCTTTCGCGAGTTGGAGAACGAAACAACTGCGCTAGTAAAAGAGGAGCCCACTCAATGATACAACTGCAATGCATACCGAATCACATTTCGAGTCTCGTGCTCGACTCATAAAATCTGCAAAACCCTGCGCGAACGCAGTTATTAGTAGGTCAAGGGAATATTGTAGGGCAATTCTCGGAGAAAAAATTGCAATGTCCAACTCTGAAACGTAATTTTCTAAAGAGATAGCAGGCTACTCATACATGTACGTACGAAGAATGTCATCCTTAGAAAATGGACTCTGTCTTTTAGTTCTTCTCTTCAGACTGCTTCGCTCTTAGTCTTTTTCTCGTTTTCAACGAATTTGTTGACTGTAAGATGAGAGCCTCATAAAAAGAAACGTTATAATTTCGGGTTCACTCTCTCGAGAAATCCAGAGAGGCATTCAGTGCGCGAAAGAAAGAACTCTCTTCTGGAAGTATCTCCATCCCAGTGAACAGGCAGCTGCGATCTTTGAGGCCTTGTCTCTTTGAACGCTGCGGTCATTTTGTGCTCTTCTTTTCAGACGAATATCCCCCGGGTTTTATGGTCATTTTATCTTACGTTTCATTCTTGATAAGGGCTTCTAAGGCTGTCTCTAAAAACGAGACTTTAATTGAAATGGAATTTCTTAACCAAGTTTCAATGATTTGGTGATATGTTCACAGTTCCTAATGGTGTTACTACCATCTTTTTCAAATATTATTCATTCATGTCATATTCGTAATATCCCTTTTGAAAATCAGAGATCTATTTTAACGGATTGTTTTTTCTACAAAACAATTTTTCCCCTTCCGTGATTTCTGTTTAGTTTCGCCATGTATTAAGTTTCACAGTTTCAGTGCGATTCCAACAATGAAGGGAAGTGTATTGATGTTTGTCGCTTGTTTTGGTGTTGAATTTAGTATTGTTAAGTTTTACTGACCTAAGAACTGTAAAATTGTTTCTGGTCAAGAACGTACTATCAAGAATTTTTATCATATTTGCGTTTACCTTAACAAATGGTAAAATTGTCATTTTAAAAAATAGATTATCTATCAATTAAATTTTTATATATTTATTAGCGTAATTAGCCTACTCATTTCTTTCCTCTTCTCATGGTTAACATCTTTTAAGACACTGTTTCTATGGAACATTTTGTCGTATAGATAAAATAGTACAAAGGCGGCGGCACTTTTGAAGATGCATTAGCACATTACCTCACAGAACGATCGAAGAACAATGGGCAAAAGGGAGGAGAATGCATAGTGCTGCTTTGACGTTCCTAAAAAGCTCTCACCCATCTATTGTACTTCACAAATTCAATTCTTTGCCGCCAATATCTCAGTGAGATACTGATCAAGTGGTGCCTTTCATCAATGCAAGTCTTGTGTCATAGTCTACCTCTCACCATTGCTTCAACCAGCATACCTTTGCCATTATTCGTCGTTTCTGTCTGCACTATCTTGTTCTTCACCAACAAAATTACTTTGAGATATTTTTCTCACATAAAAACCTTGACATAAAATGATCAGGAAAATATTATTTCCTCGACCGTCAAACGCTAGACATAATTTTTAGCTTTTATCTCAGTTTCAATATATTTGTTTATTATTAATAAATTCTTCTATATTCATGAATTCAAATGAAACAAAACTTCAGTAACGCTTAGAAAACCTAGAATGATTTTGTCTTATCACTCTAACTATATTTCATTTTTTATATAAAAATATTAGTGTTCTATAAGTTATTTTGAAGATATCGTATACAAAAATGTATATTTACAGTTTATGTATTAGAAATCTCTTGTAAATATCATACTCATACGCCACAATATTTAACTTTTTGAGTCGAGATCTCCAGGATATTTTCTGATTTTATAATAAACTTGTTTATTATTTAATTTTTTTGTTCACGGTAGTCTCCAAGAATATTTCTGACTGGCGCAAGCAATGGATACGCCAGAACGTACTTCGCAGATTCGGAATCGAACGGTGCGACGCCCGGAGTGGAATTTCACACGAACGCTTTACCCCCACCTTCCCACCTCCCCCTCCCACCCCACCTCACCAGGCCGCGCGCCCGTGCAATTAACTGAACAAACTGTAACAATTGCCCGAGCACGCGTGACTATAGGCCAAATCCTGCACTCGCCTGCTCGCATTTTCGGCTGATTTGCTGGCTGGGCGCCGGCCTGTTATTTTTATTCTGGATTTGCTACTTTGACGGTAATGAAGTAGGAGACCCCGACGGCAGAATTTGGCAGTCGCAACGCCAAACTGTTCCGCACCTTGCGAGCAATCTACGATATTAACGGAAATAAAAATGGCTGCCTCTCTCATGACGTGAGCGCGTTTTCGAGAAAAAAAACATCGTTGCGCTGGTATCAGATAATTTTGTTTCAGTAATCGAGGAGGGAGTAGAATTTTTAGCGGAGGAGAGCGAGAATTCACAATGAAAGTTCATGGAGAGGGTGAATTCGGAGTGTCTGGATATTGCATTTGTATCCGGGAGGAACGTTTTCCTGTTGAGCGTTTGCAGTGAAAAGACATTAAGTCGAATTCGCGGTAGATTGTACTTTCAACTCGTGAAGAAGATACATTTGTGATATTTGAAAAACGTGAAGAGGAAGTGTCATGCATTTTGTTCAGTTGGTAGATGACTTACTATAGTAGAAATTTATTTATTTTTGCGAATACAGTTTGTCCTGCGCCTTTGCTAGAACGTTTCCTTCCTTGGGGAGAGGGGATAAATCCGGCCGTTTCATATTGTAGATTTACTTCGTGTAAAAGATATTCAAGTCTAGACAAAGTCTCTGAGGGAAATTCAAATTGTCAGTTTCGTCGTCTGAGTGAAATCATCTTTCTCCTCTAGATCGTGAAGGAAGCGTAGCGAAATTTGTGTGGTCAGACGGAAGAGCGGACCTGAAAGCCTTAGTCCCGCCACATAAATTTAAGGGCATCATGAAATTTGAATTTGTTTCATTCATTATTAGTAATTGCAGGCGCGTCAACTACTATGGTAATTAGTCCCACACGGATAGTTCCACACGTGTAGTACGTATTTTTCCTCGGGAGATGGTGGTGGTCTTCCCCGTTAGATGGCGAGATCGGCGTCGACCCACCGTCGGCTAGCGAGATTTCCCTTAACCAGGTATCTCTCACCAACGGGGCACCGCCCCAGGCGGGACAAACTAAGCTCCTGACCGGTCTGTCGACATGTGTGGTAGTGCAATGCATGTTAATGTGTATGTATGTGTGTGTAAAGGGGTGAGGATAGGGCATGGAAGAGGTAGGAAAGATCGCGTGCGGTCCGTTGTGTGCTTCTTGGGGTACTACTCCGTCATTTGCGTGGTGTTGCTCGGAAAAACCACGGAAAACTACCTATCAGAGCAACCAGACGCGAGAATTTTCCTCCAAATAGTGAATGAATTCGTCTTAGCTGACAATCTAGTGTCGAAAATCCTGCCACCGTCGGGACTCAAACCTAGGATCTCCCGGTCAGAGGCACTGCAGTGACATCAGATGGTGCACTGAGCCATCTCTCTTGGTGAATTTAAATTTGAGTTGCTTGCCTCTGCTTTGAGATGAGCTGGATCAGAACTCATTCAGAAGGTCAGATAAACGGAGAAGGAATTGGAACAAAATATGCGCGTTTCACGGTGCATTTTTTTTAATCTCATAAACCAAAATATTTGCACTAATCTACAAAAACATAATCATCTAATTTCACAAGCTCTTTAGCAAGAGTGGAAGAATCTAAAATAATTCCTCAAATCGAAGAATTGAAGTCGAATGAAAAATAGAACAATCTTCTCTTGCTTCCCTTAAAACTCGTTCTCCCCAGCAATTCTGATAAAAAAATCTCTTCGAAACGTGCGCGCTGAACGGTGCGTGCTTCTGCATTGGATTGCGCTCCAGATCTGAACTCATTGAGGAAGGCAGATAAGCGGAGAAGCAATTGGAATGAAATCTGAGCGTAACAGGGCGCATTTCTTGCTCCGCGCCGCCAGATAGCCAGTCCACTGACGCGCTCCGTCGGCGTGTGCTTGATATGACCTCATTGGAACTGACAATCAATCACTCTTTGTTCGACCGGCTTACCATATTCCCGTCCGGTCTCATCAGGACCGAACAAATATGCAATCAAGGGAATGAAAGAAGTATCTATAATTGAATCAAAAAGAAAGATTGATAGTTGAAGCGCGTGTCAGATGAAACAGACATTTGTAATTGATACGCCGGGGATTCGGTGGTGACGCGGATGTGGTGCATGGAACGCGGAGAGGGGAAACGCAAATCAATATTTGACAGACATTATCTGCGGCTTAGCTGGTTTGAAATATAATTTGCAATTGATGACCCAGTGGTACTTATAATTGCTAATTCGCTGGGACCCAAAACTACGCATGCGCAGTCCTCTGCCCGTAAAGCACCCCGGGGGTATTGTCGGCTCAAGCGGTCGCTAATTCTGTGTTAGCGCTCTGCCATTTTCACCGCAGTGTGCATCCCATTCTCTATCCTGTTCACTCCCTCCTCTCCTGTTCTGACTTTCACCTGCCCTGTCTGTCTCACCCTCGAACCTCTCCCCTTCTTGTAACCTGCCCATTTCACTCTTAAACATTTCCACCGTCCCTCTAATCTCCCCTTCTTTTAAAATTCCCACCCCTCTCTGACTCCTTTACTTTTCCCTCCTAACTCTTCACCCCTCCCTCTAACATCTCTACCTATCTCTCTTCTGTCGAATCATCTCTCTCTGCCCTGTGTACTCCTCTCTCTGTTCACCCTTGTGTCTCTTATCTATCCATTTCTTTCTCTCCCTGGCATATCCACCCCTCCCTTTGGCATGTACACTTGTATCCCCCATGTATCCCTCTCTCTCTCTCTCTCTCTCTCTCTCTCTCTCTCTCTCTCTCTCTCTACCCCTGTTCACCCCTACCTGTGTTCTGTTCATCTCTTCCTCTTCACTTTTTATCTCTACACAGACCTTGTTACTTCCAATCTTTTCACTGTCGTACTCTTCCGTGCCTTGTCCAACCTCCTTCCATGACCTCCCTTTCCCTTTTGACTCGTCACCCGCAGATTCACGCGTTTGTAATTTTCTTTACCTGGTTTTGGATTATAGTCAGTCTTTATTTCTATTGATTAGCTGGTTTTCTGCTCGGCTGAAATAAAATTTTCTGCAATTGAACTGAAGGTGAACGCTTTATTTCTGCCTTCTCTTTCAATGGAAGTGACTGGAAAACGTTTGCTGCTTGGTGAACATTTTGCTTCAATATTTCATCGTTAAGAGTATGTGTTCACATATGCATAATACATGTGCACAATACAATATTTATAATGCATTATAGGTTAACAATATGTTTTATGTATTATATTAATAAATACATCAATTTTTTCATTCATATTTAAAACAGTATTCAGAACATAAATCTGCAATTTAATTCAAGTAAAAGCTGTGATTTTGTCTACGGGTTCATAAACTATGAATTCCACGTTCTCTTTAAATATATTCCACGCTCCACATCATATTCGCAAGTCATGCATTTCAAACGATGTGTTCTGCAACACACAAAAATGAAATAAAATATTATATTTATTCCGATTTGAAATATTTTCCTTTTTCAATATTGTTTGTTGGTTCATTTATTTTTCGTAAAGAATAATTTAATATTTCTGGTGTTATGAAATCAGATGCTGTATAATTGCAGGTGTAATTACATACGACCTTAATTTTAAAATTGATATTCAATATTGGCGGAATATGTATTACATTTTTTAGAATTTATTTAAGGATATATAAATTCATAAGATATACTTTTCTCTTTCAATATTTCATAGATTGTTTTTCTAATTTTTAACTATGAGAAAGTATCGCTTGTCTTTCCAATAAAACATTACTTCTCTATTGATTAAATTTTGCATACATAAATGAAATTGTAATAATATCGCTTTTGTGTAAAACACAACCGTTTGAAATGTATTTTACAAGGAACAACAGAGAAGCTAACTTCCTTCAATCTCGGCAGGTGCTCACGCGAGAAGCCTTGACCCACACCACCGAGTTCATTAGTCTTCGTATTTACATGACAACATAAAGCCTTCAATCTTTCCCTCGAGCACCGAAATAACAGTCGTCACTCGGTCTTTAAATACCGCCTGCCGTTGGCTTTATTGCCGCAAAACGCCACCGAACGGAAACAGTAGGCCACGCGATCCACTAGCGCCCCGCCTCGGGCACTTTCCGAAATAATCTCGCTGGCGCGGCGCGGCGCGGTGCTCTGGCGGGCGTTTGCAGACGGTGCCGAATGAGGTCGGCGGGCACGTTCACAAACTTTCGGATTCAAAACATGTTATTACTCGTTTATTGTAGTTGGCAACGATTTCGTTTTTATAGACGTGAATAATTTATCGCGGCGGAGTTCCGCCGGCCGACAACTTTTTGTGTGAGGGCGCCTCCAATCACGTGAGTGAGTGTAGTGCTGGTTCGCGTCTCTCGCGCTCGTCGGTGCGCGAATGTTGGCTGGCATGTTTTCGAGATTCACCGCGAATCGTGAGGTGGGGTGATGTGTAGAATGGGACACATTTGAACAGCCCTCCAGCGAAAGGTATTAGTTGTCTTATAGGCGTATTCAGTGTTGAAAATTGTCTTTCATCACTGTATTTTTACTGTTGTTGATGACTTTAAAAAAAGCCATCCAAGGCAAGACGATTATTTCAAAAAGTCGTTATAATGATAATGACCTTGAAGAGAGAGATCACCGAGTTGTAACTTCCCGATGAAATAATAATTGATTGTCATATAAGATGGCAGAATAATACATATGTGGCTTGGTACAAGAAGAACCAATGTCAGTTTTTAGTAATTTTCGGTTTGTGTGGCGAATATGTGCTTTAAATCCCCTTTCCCTTTTTTTCTGTGCAAGAAAGAAGTCAAACGTCCTATCTTCTGATTTCACTATCGATCTGTACATTGGCCTACGAATGTTTTCTCATTTCGATGGTGTAAGAAAAACACCCAATCTGTAAACTTTGAATATTGACATTTTTCCTCCTTGCACCAAGCCACAGTTATTACATATTATACTACAAAAATCAAAGACGTTTTAAATCAGTAAAATACTCGCAAAAAACAACATATTTCCCAAAAGTAAATAGATATTGTAATTGGTCCTCATGTTGGTAATTTCTATCATGAGATTGTGTTGTGTTTGGATGGATTCAAGACAAATTATACTATTGATTTGCATTAAGAATTCGTATTGAGTAAATATAACAAATTGATCGTTATGTTACTCGCAATGAATTTATAATCAGGAGACTGTAAATAATCGTTGATGTAAATGGATATGAGCGACATGAAACGGATGTAAAATGGCTTTCAAAACATGTAACGGATATGTTTAAGACGTTTCCCTACGATGACGTGTCTAGAGACTAAAAGAAAGAAGGAGAGTACATCAATTACTTTTCATCACAAGACTGCCGCGATCGGGGAACAAGTACCCCCAAAACGCCCACCTAGCATTCGAACATCGGCGCTAGTAACGTCGGGCAGTGTAGAAGCAGTTTGGGGAATGTGGTGCTTTGATCTGCGCGCGAGCTTTGCGGCGGGGCAGCAAGGCGGTCGCAGCTGGGCGCCCAACGGCTCCCGGGTGATGGCTGCGCCATCGTGCTGTCACGCAGGAAGCCCCAGCTCAGCGGGTGACGCTGCGCCTGAGTGATCGATATTATCAATATGTCGCTCTCCGGCAGAAATGCGTTTTGCTACTAAATTTGTGGGGATGGGCGGCAAAATACGACCTACGAACATGTCCGGCAGTGATCGTCCTACGTTGCGCTGATGTATTATAGCGTCCGGTAAATCCTCGTCATTCCAACGGCTAAGGGAAAACGAATATGAAATGTTCAGTGATTTTCCCATTGAACGCTATGGAACAACGTTTGTAATTTTGCCCATTCGTTTTATCAAGTGCTTTGTTAGACTTGGTGTTTTTGTTCTCGGTTATAAAAGCGACGTAATAAACTAGTAAATACTGCAAATCTACACGAAAACGTCCTACAATGTGACATTGTAATTGAATCACGTATGTCATTATGCAAATGTAATATATATTGTATTCATACTAAATTGATATATATATATATATATATATATATATATATATATATATATATATATATATATAGTTTGAAAATACATACAATTTCCCCCTCAATTGAACATTGTTATATAGCTATTTTGTATTTTTTAGTGAAAGTATCAAATTTTTGTATTACGGGGCACTTTTTATATTACGGAGCCTACTCAGCAAACATATATTAAACAGGTACATCAAAGCTTAGCCGTTATCAAAAAAATTGTTAATTGCCAATAATAGAGAGAAAATATTTTATGAGACATTGCGTTGCAATTCCTCAAAATTCATTTAACACAAACACATATAACAAAATAATAAACTTAGAATAATCAATTTCAATTTTGTATTCACTAATTTGTACCAATCTAGAACGATTTTGGGACGTTGGGACACATTCAGTAGACATCATGGAAAAAATATAGCAAGCAGAAGAAAAGCAAATCAAGTCATTTTATAACTCTCGTGTCTTTCGAGCAATCAGCGCGCCAATAGCCAGCAATAACCCTATCACGAAAATCGAAAGGCCCGTCAGCCTGCAGCATTTCTCTGATTACCACCCAGAAATTTATTCAGAAACCAGTGGCTAAACGGATCCCTGCGGCACGCCGGCGCGCGATCCCCTTCCTCTCACCCCGCATTAATACGAGAGGCTTGCTCAATCGCCGCCATGAAAAATCTATTAAAGGCCCGCCTTCCGCAGCCGACTGAAATCTCCATTTAATTGAAGGCACGGGCGAAATCTAATCCGAGTTCCGATCCTCAATAAGAATTAAAACAACAGCGAGCGCGGGAAGTTGCAGGCGCTTGCTTCCGCCTCCTTCCCCCGCCTCTCCCTCCGCTACCCCTCCGATCCGCCTTTCCCCGCCTGCCCCCGCTATCCCCTGCCTCCTTCCGCCTCCCCTCGCCTCCCATCGCTTCCCTCTACCTTTCCTGTTTCTCTGTCTCCTCCCACCCGCGACTCACCGCCCGCACCCGCGCTTGCTTTCGTCTCCTTCCCCCGCCTCCCCCCACGCCTCCTTTCCCCACCTCTCCGTCCGCCTCCTTCCCTCGCCTCTCCCCTCCCCCCGCCCCCTTCCCCCGCCTCTCCCCCGGCCACCACGCCTTTCTCCACCTCGCCCCGCCATCCCCTTCCACCCCCGCTTCCCCATACCTTTCCCGTTTCTCGGCCCTCACCCACCCGCGCTTCAGCCCCCACTGCCCGCCTCAGTGGTGCCACGCTATTGGTTTTTCTATCAAAGCTCCGCGCTTCGATGCACACCATTGAGCTAATGCAAATGCGGGTGCGAGAGTTGTCGGCCGCGGCGAGTGCCGGAGTTTCGGGGCACCCTGGCTATGCGGGCGTTGAAGAAATATTTCCTCGGTATTAATTGCGCTGCAGCTATCCGCTATAATGGAATTTCGTTCGTGTTTTCGGATTTCCTTCTCTTTGTTATCAGTTTATTGTATTATTTTCAATCTGAGCCCGCGTCGTCGATTAAAGGAATAAATTGCGCCTGTCGCTGATCTTTTTTCCTCTTCTGCTGCTCGGGAAATAACGGCAATCATTAGTAGTTCTTGCAACGGTGATTTTTTTTATTTTCGTAGATGCACTCTCCTAATGAGTGCGTATTTCTAATACTTTTAAGTTTTGTTTTTATGAACCATAAGGACAAATGAGAGACCTTTTCAAGAAAGAAATTGCGTCAGCAACGATCCTTGAAAGCAAATCGTTGAAGAAAGGTCAACGTTAAAGAAACGTTTATTAAATGAAGGTATAGTGATTGCGTCTTTCGGATATTACTAGATTAGCTTCAAACAGTTTTAACCTGTAATATTAGTTTTATGAACACTAAATAAGTAGAATAGCACACCAACAGGTAAAATAGCACACCATTGTCGTAGTGTTAATTATTAAAAGTTCAATATCGCAATGTTCTAATTTCTTTTCTTTTGTCACGTTACAATTCATTTCTATTATTTTATTATTTGACGCAGAAATATTAAACAAAAACATTTAAAGTAAGTTTTTATAAAATAATATATTAAAAAACGTGATAGAAAAATGCGCATCATTCAGTAATGAAGACAATTTCTATTCACTATAACAATTCTATTTCGTAAGATGTTCTAAAAACTGAATGAAGACAATATCCATTGGTGTCTCCGTTTCATGTATGGCGTTGATTTGAAAGCCTCTGTATTACAATTTTCCATTAATTTGTAAGAAAATCACCAACATTACATAAACTTTTATAAATAATCTTTAGTATTTTTAATTAATTTATGTTGGTAATAGCTGACAATTTCGTATTGGTTGCGAAAATTTGTGCAAGTAGACCCCTAATCCGTTATGTGAAGGAAAAAGTATAGAGGTATTGCTACTCCAGTTACTAATTTCCCTTAGGCTTTAGAGGAAGTAGAAGAGATAATTATGTAATATGTTTCAAGTCTGTAATATGGAAATGTATCTAGTTTTCAAAAACAACTCATTGCATTTAATTTTCTTCTTTCTAAATATGGTGCATATGCTTGTCATTACAGATTGATCAATAAAGTGTACAGTTCAACCAAAGTACAGCAACAACGCGGCTCTGAGGCAACTATCTACAAACGTGACTTCTCCTCAGAAATGAGCGCTTCGAAATCTCAGCTTCACTTCACTTTCCGTTCTTCGGAAATCTAGCAGAAAATTTGCGGCGGTTCCCAAGAGGTGCCAAAGTTCCCGGAAGTGCTTTTGGCAGCTGAGGAAGCCATCAACTTCCGGTGATGTAGCACCGCCCTCCGGGTGCCCGAGTGGCCGCGGAGGGCCGGGTCGGGCCGGGCCGGGCCACGACGGGTCGGGTCGGGTCGGGTCCTGGGCGCGCAGACGCAACCGGCTCCTCATGTCCTCAACGCCGTGAGCCGTTTCAATGAAGCGGCCATCAATTCTAGTTGGAAATTGGTTTGAATTAAATTTAGTTCTGTAGTTCGCCGTTGGTATAAAGCGTATTGACTAGAGTTCGTTTTATGGGCAGACATAAATTTCCTCAGGGCCCTTATTCACAGACCTCTCCGGCCCTCGTCTGGTGGCGGCCACCGCCCCCGGCGCGGCCTTCGCCTTCGCCCGTGGTACTGCCGCCCCCGACCGTCCCCGCCCCCGGGCCGGCCTCCGCCGTCGTTGCCGCTGTCACTGCCCGCCACCGCCGCCGTCGGCGCCGGCTGCGTCCCGTGGGGCTTTGTTCGCGACGACGCGCGCGCCCCTAGTGGTCGTTCTGGGCGGTGCTGGACTCGCTGAGTGCGACATTATTTACGATTCTGTTGTAGAGTTTTCCTGCCATGCAAAAGTAATTCGAACAAACTACGAACTGTTTGTATAGGAAGCGTCAACCGTAAGAAATGTACCACGTTACGAAGAGTTACCTATATTGGAAGAATTTAGGAATTTTGGTGATTTAACAATAAAATAATATTAACAACATCAAAATACCAGTCACGAATGGAATTCATTTTCTTACTGTGTAAACTTCAGCACTGAAAAAGAAATCTTAAATGGAGTTTGAATGCTAAAAACAACTGTGTAATATTTACAATCGTTACAAAGTTAATATTATTGCTAATTACACTTTCACAAAAGCGAAGTATGCGTTTTGATATTAATTCAGCATTGCATTAGGGAGACTGAATTTTCACTGATATTTACTTGTTTTTTCCTGATTTTGTCGGAAACGCACAAAAAGTCACAGAATAAAATGTCGAAATAAACTAGAGCTGCTATAGAATGGCACACACTTTCTCGTAGTAAAGTTTTATAATTTCGTTGGAGTGAACTGGAACGTGAGAAGGCTAAAACCTTAACATTAAAGAAGGCTAAAACCTCGTCTTAAATGGCAATTTTCATTGAAAAATTTGGAGTAGTTTTTAAGAAAATGGCGTTAAGCGTTACTGTAAATGCCAAAATTTGAAGCTCTTTTTTACAGGAATCTATTGAGTTTTCGAAAACCTCCATTTAAAGTAATTTGAAGTACTTTTACTCATAAATGCAATAATATATTCAAATTTATTCAAATGTGTATATTAACGGCGTGAGAGATATTAAAAAAACATTTGTGTAATTTTGAAAAAACAAAAGAGTACACCAAAATGGATTTTATGTAATATTAAATAGTTCCATTACCACTATCCCGAGCAGAAGTTTGAAGAAAAAATTTGGAGCGAGTTTTGAGAAAATGGTGTTTGAGCCTTTTTTTAATATGCGGGATTTTAGATTATTTTAGCAGAAAACTGTTGAGTTTTCGCGAAACTTTATTTGATATTATCTAAAGCACATGTACTCATAAATATAATACTGTGAAGAACTCGCCTCTAAGTTAGTATGACCGACGTGAGAGTCAAGTCAAAAAAATTACATTTTTTAAGTTTTCAAACAACGGAAATATATATGTTCGTGTGTGTGTGTGTGTGTGTGTCGTTTATATCATCGCATAGCGTTTGTTTGGCACTAACACTACAAAAAATTTAAAGAAAAAAAATTGGAGCCGTTCTTTTGAGAAAACCATGTTTTTGTAATTTTTTAAAATTGCAAATATTGCACGCACTATTGCACGAAAACTACTAAAAATTTCGAAAAAATCTAAATGACCTTAATTAAGAAACTATTTATGAACAACAAATTTCATTTGAAGGAAGAATCTTTATCTTTAATTTTATTGTTGTAGAAAGATGAAAAGAAGTCAATCTTGCAATATTGGAAAATTTCGAGCTAACCGTGAATATGGGATCTATGCCATCTTTAGAAGTGTATTATACTCTATACTTACAAGACATTTAAAGAAAAAAAATTGGAGCTATTTTTTGGCTCCAGAAAAGTTTGAAAATGTCCGGGAGTCTTCATATAAAGTACCCACAAATTTTAAAGAATGTGTTTCAAACACTCTAAGTTTCAACTAGAGCCAGATAGACAAGGAATTTTTCAATTGGGACAAATTGCTTTTTTCAATTTTTCAATTGGTCGTACAAATGCTTTAGGCGCTAGTAGTGTTCACATACGGACAGACACACAGAGGAACGGACGTTTTGCTTTCAATTGCTTTTTCGGCATCAAGGAGCAACAAAACTGGGATTCTGGCTACACCACGTGTACCACGTGTTAGAGGATATTTTCTCTTAATTTAGCAACTGGTTTTAACAACTTTCTTGTTTTAAGTATCCGGCAATGAATTTTCTGTCCAAATATATATTACTTCGTATATACGTACGAATATGAGAAATTAAAGTGGCTCTTTCTCTATTTCTATATAATTTCTTGGATTACAAACATAATCCGTGAAGAGGTTGTTCTCGTGCAAAGGGGTTCGGCCCCCCTCCAAAAAAAGATTCAAAAAGAATACTGACCAATGAAAACTCTGGGAAAAGTGTGCATATTTCAAATAATAGACCTACGACCATTTTATCCAAAATAAATTAAATTATTTGTATTTAAAAATGAGTGTCTTCATTACAGAGGTTTGTGTAAACTTTTAGTTCATTTTTTGTCCAGTTCCTCTTCTGAAAAATAAACAAAACAATAAGTTTAATTAAAAATTAATTAATTTCAAAGATCCGTGTTGAGTATATTTGGCTATATTTAATAAACTATTAGAGCAACTTTGAAAGATTAATACTATTTGATTCAAAACACTCATTAAACGTTACAACATTCAAAAGTGAAGTTTTAATCCTCGTTCGAAGTGATGTGCAAAAACGTCAAATTGTTTGACCAGGCAATATTTCATTATAAAATAAATCTACATTTTTGAATGAATTTACCTTGAAAATTTTAGAAACGGTTTCGAAGCAAACAAATGAATATAGAAAATTCAATAGAAAATTTTGTGATACAAATTAATATGCCAGTATGGCGAAATAATTACCGTTTAATAATTCATTTGAGAGCAAAGAGATATTTAAAGAATTTCCTATTTCATAAAATAATTTTTTATTAATGCTCATAATAGACATCGTAAATATAATTTAACTAAACCCATCTCCAATCGGCATTCAACCTGGACAAAGGCGGTTGCGTCCTTTATCGAGTTGGTGAGGTAGGGGGTGAAAGAGAGGGGGTGGAGGGGGGCAGCGGATACAGCGCTCGGTGGCGCAGGTGGAGCGCGTTTCCGAACTCCCCTCCCCTCACTTCCCCTCTCCCCCTCTACCTTCCCCTCCACCCCAACCCCTCCCTCTCCTATGCCACCCCTCGGCCCCCGTTGCGGCGCGTATCGGATCCGCTGTTAACTTAATGGCCCCAGGTCGCCTTCCGTGCACTTCCGTAGCACTCCTCCCACCCCCACTTCGCGACGCCATTTTCTTCCCTTCCTCCCCCTCCCTGCTGAAACGGCGCCGGCCCGTCCTTGATCTCTTTACCTCGGATGTCAGTGTATTCGCGACGTACTTGCAATTCTGCGTGAAACTAAATGCATACCTCTGAAGTTTCTCATCTCATTGTCCTTACAAGGTAGCAATTAAGGGTGGGGAATATTAATAAATTGAATGGTTATTAAATATCTGGCAAAGTTTTGTATATTTTTGAATTATTTTCATTATTACTTTGAAGTTGAAGTTGAAAGGGTTATATGATATGCTTTGACATATGAATGGAATATTTATTCGTAATTTGAAAGTGAAATTCGATAACTGCAAAGAACATCTATGTGTTGAAATAAAATTATGACAGCTAAAGAATTGGAAATGAATATTTATTTGGACTACTAGGTTTCTGATAAGGAGAGCTAAATTTAATTATTTTCTAATAGTTACCCATTTTCCATTATTTTAACAGTATTTTAGAACCCTCTAATACACTATCACACTACATCCACAGTTCCCATCTATCCGATCGAATCTTTTCAAATTTTTGTCATAAACATGTTATAAAAACCAAGACAACATGCATACAAAACCGTAATCCATGTACTGCAAAACTAAACATAGCTTATAGGCTCTCAGTATATTTTCAACAAGAAAACCATGTCATATTAACAATAAATTGTGAGTTCTTTAGTAGGAACTTTTGTCACCGTTTCTAGAAAACAATTTATCCGTAGAAAAGTAATTTTCACTTCAGTAAAAATGTTTCATTTTTATGTTTAGAAGCAAGCCCTTTCAGAACATTGTTCTTATTTGTTTCCATAATCCGGCCCATTTCTTATTACCTTGACAGTACTTTCAAAGTGAATTACTGTGTACCTTTGGGAATTAATCTGTATTCTTTTCACTTCCTACCTTCGTTTCCTTAACTTTGTATGGCAAACACTAAGTGCGTTAATTTCATTGCAGGTTTTCACGAAACCCATTCATCACTTTGACAACTCTCCTATGTTTATTACTGAGAATAATTTGTCGATTCGTTTTCTCTTTCATGTTGTAAGGCGGAAGTGAGTACGATTCTACTTATTTTCATTAGGAAAAAAGTCAGACGCGTTATTGAAAAGAACGTGAAATTAACCTATAACTGCTGCAAAGCAGCAGACAATCCATCACATTAGTTTTGTTACTCAGAATAAAATAATTGAGACGTACACCAAATGCTCATAAGCTAGGAAGTATACAACATTAAGAGTTAGAAGTAGTTTTAGATTTTATTTAGTAGTAGTAGTTTGTAGATAGTAGTTTGTGATATCAATATCAGTTATATAGAAATAAAAATAGTAATACCAAAATGGATTTGTTCCAAAAAAATCCACAAAAGATGTTTCGTAGTAAAAGCATAACTTTGCAAGTTTATTATGCATAAAACCAATACTGATTATTGAAAAATAAAATTAAACAATTAAATAAAAAATTAAATAAATAAGGTTAACTATTTGGATAACAATAAAGTGCATGCGTGTATAGTAGGAATTACGGAGGTATTATCATACAATACGCGTTATGTCTACCCTCTGATGGAGGATTTCAGAGCTTGACGTGTAGCTGCAGGAGGAGGCGACACGCTTAAGACGCGTCTCCGGCCAATGTCGGCGTTCTCGACAGGGCGCGCAGCACACAGCCCCCGGCGGCGCAGAACACGTATGTCGCGCGTCAGGTGACAAATCCGAGATCACGGCGCTGTCCTCCTGTCTGCCTCCTCGCCTCTCCGCTGCCACGCCCCCTAGCCGCAGCTACCCTGCCCCAGCCCTGCCCCTCGCTGCTACCCTGCCCCAGCGCCCCTCCTCCTTGCTGCTGTTTGGTCTCGTTAAACGTTACTTTCTCCTGTCACATATGCTTCCTATCTTGTGTCTTTCCCTCTCAGACTCTATCACGCCTCGTTGCTATCCTCACTAGTCTCAGCCTTGTACCGTCTCTGCCGTGCGCTGTGACTGCCCTATCCGAGGCGGCCCTACCCCACATGCGCCCTGCCCTTCTCCTTCCCTTGTCTGATCTACCATGCCTAGTGCCTTCTGTGCCTCGACTCTGCACTGCCCTGTCTTTCCCTGCCGTGATTCTGCCCTTCCTCGATTCTGCCCAGTCCCGTCTGTCCTCACCCGACCCTACCACGACTCTCTGCTACCCTCCCCTGTTCTGATTTACTTTGCCCCGACCTTCTCCTTCCCTACCTTACTCTGTTCTACTCTGCCTTTCTCTACCTTGCTGCACGATCCCTTCCCTATATCAACTCTGCCCTGGCATGTCTGTTCCTACCCACACTATCCACTACCTTCTCCCACACTATCTTCTCCCCCATACCATTTTCTGAGTTACGTATTTTGCCCAATCCTGCCCTGCCTTACCAAGCCCTTGACCGGCTCTGATAGACTCTAACTTTGCAAACGCGGAGTGCGAGTAATGAAGCGTGTAGTAGCGGTGACAGTTTAACGACTTTCACGAGGCAGATTTATCATATTTAGCTGGTCCGAGAACTCGCCTCTTAAGATTGGAGAGACCAAAGGTTGGTGACCACGTGTATGAGATTTCGTTGATCCGTGTGAACATATTTTGCGATCCATTAGGCAAACAATAGAAAGGTAGCAGCAGTGACCGGTTCACCACCCGCCGAAGGCAGACTTGTCAAACGCGTCCTGTTCTTAGAGGCTTACATATGACGTCTCTCCGGTCTTCCATTACGATTATCTACTGCTTTTCTCGGTCACCCCTTCTCCATTGTGCTCCGTACGACTTCTCGTACTGAGATCGGTGGCTCAATACATGAACTGACTACAGTGTCTCTGACCGGAAGATAAGTTCGAGTCCCGACGGTAGCAGGATTTCCGACACTAACTTGTCAGCTAGGTCGAATTCAGTCACTGTCTGGAGGAGAATTATAGCGGTCGGCTGCTGTGATCTGTAGTTTTCTGTGGTTTCCCCGATGAACACTAGACGAATACCGGAGCAGTACCCTAACAAACTGACCGCGCGCGCGATCTTTCCTTCTTCTTCTTCCTTGTCCCATCCTCACCCCTTACACACACACTTACACTGACGTGCACTGCACAACCACACATGCCGGGAGAGCGGCCGGCCGATTTAGAACTTGACCCTGCTGGAGCGGTACCTCTGTTAGGAGATGCCTGGTTGGGGAAAACCCCGCTAGACGACGGTAGGACGGCGCCGGATCTCGCCATCCCGCGGGTCCCATTGTCTAGCCACCTCCCTTCGAAAAGACATGCACTACTTTTACGGGACTAATGAAATTATTAGTTAACGTGTCTGGAAACACTATAAGTCAATCAATCACGACTTCTTACAGGTCCATGACTTCTCCTGACATGTCCATACGACAAACTCGTCCCTACTTTCATCCCAACCCCCTCCTGTTCCACTGTCTCCGTTCTCGCTCTACCACCCGTTCTCATCCCGTGACGGGGCCACGCCTTCATTAGCGGCGTGGGAGGGCAACCTCTCGTTAGGTCTCGCGTCGCGCCGCCACCCCTGCGCTGCCGCTCGTACGATCTCTCGTAACCTCGACGCCGCTCCACGCGGATCCCTCTGTTTGCCTTCTGGGGCGCGCCCTCCGGTCTCCGCGAGACGGTGTGGGACCTGTCGCTCGTATGGGCTTTCACTCATGGACAGTGCTTCCATCTATTATTTTGGTACTTTGCCATTAATTTAACGTCTCTCTTTGATTATTTTCTTACTTTTTATTTTATATTATTGTATAAATTGTATCAATTGGTATTTTGATTGTTTCGTATTTTAAATCCTCGGAAATAACTTGCTAGTTTATAGATATGATATTCAGGTAGTTGCTATATCGCTCATTTATATCGTTTAATTTATCTGAGTTTTTTTGTACCGGTCATCTAATTATTTCTTTGAATGTCAATGAATTAACCTGTTTTACTGATGATCTCGTATTCTACTTTTTCCTCTTTTCATTATTACATGTATTAACGTTTTCTAACATTTTCAACTCAATACACATTTCTAATTTTGTTCAGCTATTTTTATTATTTTGGTATTGTTTCATTAGCGTGAAGCACGAAAGAAATCATTGTTGCTGGTTACTAGGTTACTAAGAAAGATGCACCTTGCAGCTGGGGAAAACTGTTATGGCCACTTCCTGAGTTCTCTAAACAGGTTTGGTCCATTAAATATACTTTGCCATAAAGATGCCATACCAAATGCTACATTATGTACTATGTCATATAATTATATTTTAAAATAACTAAATTTTCTCGCCACATTTATCATTTTAAATTTCTTCCCATACATTTGCATCTTTGTAATATTGACGACCACCCTTAATTCTCCATCCCCTTCTACCTTCGTCGTCTAATCCGCCTACGCCACCGTTTTCGGTCAGAAGCGGCCATCGGCAGAGCCGTAAGTTCCTTGAAGGCGCCGCCTGCTCCAACTTTTAAGGGGCTCTATGCCACTGTGCTGCTTCCCCCACCCACCCTCAGCGACCTTCGGAAGCGCCAATTAATGCGCCTCGCCGCACTCGCCAGGTCGCCCACGGGAGAGGGTTAGGGGGAGGGCAGGGGGTGACAGGCGTGTAGGGCGCATCGATTTCCGATGCCAATCCCCTGCCCAGAGCACTCGCGAAATCCTGTTTGGAAATGTGTGTCAGGCTTTTCCTGCAAATAGGGACACTTCGAACGTGTCATTGGTTTATTTTGTCAAAAAGTTTTTGGAGGTGGTAGTAAGAAAAGTGTGAAATTTTAAATTTCGAGGAGTTAGCGGTTTACGAACTGCAATATGTAATGTTTGGCCAAGAGCTGTATTGAAAAACTATTTAAAATAGTTGAATGGACTTAGAAAAAATTGTAAATTGTCAAATTTAGTATTGCTATTTTTCAGCAAAGCTGCATGGAAACCATTCCTTCCCTTTACAATTATTGGTTGGCAAGTGTCACTTTGCGATTGTGGTACGGCAATGTACTTCATTGCGTGACCCGAACCGCAAAGTAGTTATGACTATATTCAATTAGAGCTACAGCGAATCGTTATGTGTTCTCTCTCATGTATTTAATGATCCCGGTATATACCTACTTGTAACGGTTTCATAGGTCAATACTTTGAAAAAAATCTGTGATTAACGTATACAAGTGCCTTGGCATCCTGATTTCAAAATTTCGTCGTCCTTTAAAGTCGGATCTATTGAACATATTTCATTTGATCTTAAAATATTAACTTTCTTCACTAGTTAAAAAAGATACGAGCGTGAATTGCACTAATATACGGCTACTTTTAAAATATCTCTCCGTGATAATTCTGATGATATTTTCATAGGTTTTATGAAAGATAATTTAAGTATTGCAGCATAATTGTGCTCTAAAATTGACCAAGTGCCCGGGATTATAATTCAATCTGAGTGCACAAAATAGGAAGAAGAATGAAGTTTATAAAAATCATATTGTTTTCTATTGACTTTAAAGAAACCCATATATCCCTATAAGAAGGAATAAAACTTCCAATCTCTCCGAATCAGCGAAATTGGATATCGGAAAAATCTCAGGTCATAAACATTCTTACTCCACCAACATCGCCTTCAACAGAACGCCAATAGTGAGCGAGAGATTTCTCTGAAAAAAAAAAGACGCCCAGGGTGGAGAGCAGCGGCGCCGAAAACACACTCGACTCCTTCCGCTCTCTGCCTGGCGAAACCACCGCGATTGGAGGCGCTCGCAAATGTTGACGGATCCTGCCTCCCTTCTCAAGAAGCACAGTTGCGGCAGCGAGGTGGCGCGGAGGCGCAGCGAAGGCGGGGGTAGAAGCGGGGGTGTGGCAGGGTAGAACCGGAGACAGAGATGGGGTTTTGGGGGGAGATAGTGGTGAGATTTTACTTGGAATTGCGGTTGAGATTGTATTTGGGGTTGGGATTGTCGTTGTGTTTGGTGTTGTGATTGTGGTTGAGGTTGAGTTTGAGATTGTGATTGGCATTGTGGTTAGAATTGTGGTTGAGAACGTGGTTGGTATGGTTGTTGAGATTGTGGTTGGGATTGTGGTTGGGATTGTGGTTGGGATTGCGTTTGGGATTGCGGTTGGCATTGCGGTTGGGATTGCGGTTGAGATTGCGGTTGAGATTGCGGTTGAGATTGCGGTTGAGATTGCGGTTGAGATTGTGGTTGAGATTGTGGTTCGGATGGTGGTAGGGAGATCGGCGGGGCTCGTGGCGGCTGCAATAATGAAAGCATGGCCAGTGTGGGCGGTGCGGCCTACAGATGTGGTAGTAGGAACGACGGGGACTCTAGCCTTTGCAGTGAAGTGGCGACGGGGGAGGCGGTAGCGGCGGCGATAGCAATGGCAGAAGAAGCAATGGAAGAGACCTGATTCCAAAGGCGCGGTTAAGAACTTCAGGGACGTCACAAACTCCCAGCGGTAATTGAACAAATGTAAATAGTGATGTGGGACGAAGAAAGGCGAAGAGCGAGGGGGTCTCGGTGACGAGTCCGC
The DNA here is from genome assembly GCA_011170035.1 of Teleogryllus occipitalis. Lineage (NCBI taxonomy): Eukaryota > Metazoa > Arthropoda > Insecta > Orthoptera > Gryllidae > Teleogryllus > Teleogryllus occipitalis. Next base: position 88,984 of record BLKR01003688.1, on the reverse strand, counting down.
TTTGTGCGAGCCTATTGTCTCGGAGGGAGGGCACGGTTTCCATTTCCGGTTCCGGGAGTGAGAAGCTCGCGCGAGGTGAGAACTAGAAAGTGCTGATGGGACAGGTGAGGGCATTGCTGGAGAAGAAATCGTGCTATTGAATGTGACGGAGGTGAGTGTAGTCAAAGCAATTGTAAGGGCTCCTGAGTGAAATGGAGTCTGCAGAATTGATGGGGAGAATAAAAGTATTGCAGAATTGGAAGGTCTGTGTGTTTCTTTAATCAAAGTTTAAGTTGGTGAACAAATGATAGAAATGTTCTTCTATGACTAAATAACCGCAAGGTGTCATAAGACGAAGTCTAAAGTATATTAGTTCGTAACAGATTTTCTTTGATTTCCTTATCATACTCTGATACTCATGAGTTATGCTGATGTAATATATTAGTTTCATAGAAGTTCATTGTTCTTCATAGTCTCATGCCTCTTCGTGCTCATTATTATGAGAAATAGAATTATGGTTTCTATTTGACTTTCCTCTTCGCCAAGAAGTGAAGAAATATATTTGTAGTACAGCGTCATTTATTACACCACCACCACAATACTAGCAATAATGAAATAATCGATATGGAGTGCATTTTAATGATACTACATTATTTTTATCGAAAATGAGGCATAGGAGAGTATAAGATAAATCCTATCAATTGCAAATTTGAAACATTTGTTATGTGATTGTAGTCCAAAGATAATACGTAATGTAGCAGGTGAGTGGGCTACCGACCAGCCAAAAACATCCAGTAGACTCGTAGGCTCGCAGTCGACTCAAGTTGAGGTCGTTCATCCATCCGATTCTCCTACTATTGCGCGGGCATATATCAGAGGTCATGGCATGCTTACGAGGCAGACACCTCCAGGGCACGATCTCTGATTGGTATCCTTCCTGGAACCCGGCGAAAAGCAATGCGCAGCAGGTCTGGTGTCACCTCCTGAAAATGAATGTCGTTCCTGGAACTCCTCAATCCACGAGGTAATGTGCATGATCTGAAGCAGATCTACAGTAACGGGTGACACCTCTAACACGAGAGACCGTTTGAGAAAGCCGAATGGCAGTTGACAACTGACGAACACCGAGCACGGAGCCGCCGTGCGTGGGCATCTTTTCTCAAAAGTTCTTCCATTCGCCTTCGCACTTGGCGCTCACTCCACCACTTCCCTCCCTCCCTCTCTCTTTCCTTCTTTTCTTGCGCCGCCCTCCGCTCGCCTCGTGTGCCCGCGCGCGTTGCCGCGCCCGCTGTCGGCGGAGGCGCCGCTGTTCAAACACGAGCGCCCGCTCAAAGAAAGCGCCGGTGACGGCGGCGGCGCCGATGCGGGCGGCGGCCAAGAGCGAGGGTGGCGGCGTGACGAAGGGAGTGGTAGCGGCGGAGGCGAACGGGGAGATGTAGTCGGTGCCGGTGGCGGCGCCGGTTGTGGCGTTAGTGGCGATATCGCTGTTGTTGTTGTTGTTGTTGTTGTTATTGGTGGTGGTGGTGGTGGTGGTGGTGGTGGTTGTATATTGGAGACAACAGTGGCGGTTGCGGTGGCGGTGGCAGTGGCAGTAGCAGTGACAGTAACAGTGGCAGTAGTTGTAGCAGTGGCAGTAGCAGTGGCAGTTGCAGTGGCAGTGGCAGTAGCAGTGGCAGTGGGAGTAGCAGTGGAAGTGGGAGTAGCAGTGGCAGTGGCAGTAGCAGTGGCAGTGGCAGTAGCAGTGGCAGTAGTTGTGGCAGTAGTTGTGGCAGTAGCTGCGGCAGTAACTGTGGTAGTAGCAGTTTTAGTAGCAGTGGAAGTAGCTGTGGCAGTGGCGGTAGTGGTGGTGGTGGTGGTGGTGGTGGTGGTGGTGGTGATGGGCAATGGCGTCGACGGAGGGGGGCTTGTAGTGGCGGTGGGGGTGTAGCGTTGGTGGTTGCAGTGATAGTAGCGATGGTGACAGGTTGGTAGCGGTGGCGATGGGGACAATAGCGGTGGCGGTGACGAATGAGGTGGTAGAGACGGTGATGGTGGGAGGGTCTCTCAGGACGGGCCCTCTCCAGTTTCGACTGAGACTGTTGAGGCGCGGAGGGACTTGCGCAGGGTTTCAGCCGGAATGGAGAGAGGTGCCGGCGGTGGAAATGAACTCGTTAGTAAGGATTGTATGGTCTCGGCGAGATGAAGTTGAGACAGACGGCGCTTGTGAGGCGGGAAGATAGAGACGAATATGAGTTGACGCGTCAAAGACAAAGTGGAGTGAGTGGGGGAAGTAGGGGATGTTTGAAAAAGTTACAGACTGCGACGAAATCTATAGAAGTAAAAATCTTATCAAATCATATGAGAATTGGCAACAAGGAACGATTCTGTTTAAGAGAGAATGGAGTCACAGTACTGATCAAGGTCATTGCACGTGTCGGTATTTTGAGATGGCTGGACATTACTGATGTCCCTGATTGAGAGATTATTCGCAATATTATTAGCAGTATTTTTAATGTATGACAGGCGGATGGGTTCTAAGGAATTGTGGTGGTAGTGAGATATGTTACAACTACTGAGATGGAAATCTGATGATGTCACAAAGAAGCTGTGGAACGTAGTAATTAGAAACTGAAACGATGAGTGGAGTGAAACTGAAGAAGCGAGGGAGATAAAAAGGGGATGGGAAGAAAATGGGAGGAGAGAGAGAATGGTAGAAGGGCAATTAGATTGAAATGGATGTCGTGCAAAGTATTGGGTAAATTTCTCACCCAACATATCCATTAGAGAATTATCGACAAAAAGTGATGGAAAACCGGAATGAATGAAAATACACCTAAAGCAGAATCCGAACCTGGGGAATTCGAAATGTGTAACTTTTAAAAAGAATAAATATTGCCTTTTTAATAACTAATTATTTCAATAATTCCATAATAAATACAGGCATTAATCAATACTAGACTTATTGAAGATGTGAACAATGGAACCATAGAAACATATGCGTGGGGCTATAGACGAAACGTTGCATGGGGAGATGAAATTGGAAGAGACGTCGGTGGAGCAAAGCCGTGAGTGCGCTGTTGGCAGTGGAGGAGGAGGAGGAGGAGAGGGGGGGGGGGCTTCTTCGCCACGCTTCTCCGCTCGCCGTGACAAGAATACAGAGCAGCAGAACTGCTTCCCTCCCCTCCCCTCCCCTCCCTTCCCCTCCCACTCCACTCATCTTTGCGACTCCACCCAGCGCCGCCTACACCGCGCTCGCGTTCTCCATGATTGAAGGAGTAAAAATGTGCGGAATGCCGGGCTGTTTTAAGGCTGACGGCTGTTGTGTGAGAACGACTGTCATTGGGATGTGGGAACTCGATAAATGTCAGAACAATGGTATTTTGAAATGAGAACTCTTTGTCACTCAGTGAATGACTGGTATTTTCTCTTAGAGACGATGCGTCTCAATATGTTTACTTGTTCGCAAGTTACACAAACCTGTGAAACATAAATGGCATCTCAGGCATAGATGGATAAAATATTTTACAATAGAAAATGTTTATACATGTAAAATAATACGTCTGCATTTTGAACAAAGATCATATAAATGAGATATTAGTGAGTATGAAGTCTTCCATATATTGAAATTGAAAATAGAGCGATTAATTCTTATTGTCTTTAATCCGATTGAATAAGTTGTTACAAATCGAGATATTAGCCTAATATAATTTTTCGAGATTAGTATATCATCTGCACTTTCTCTTCTCACTTGAATGAAAATAAATAAATCACAATAAATGTTTTTATTTTCAACATTTCATTTAAACATTCATAATTCAGAGTTTGTGTGATGTGCACCAAGGTCTGTGAGAAATATTTGAATATTATATATTAGTGTTAAAAGAAAAACGTTTACAAGAAAGTCTTCCAAATATGATAAAGGATAAGATCTGAAGTTAAAAGTATTTATGAAGTCATCAGAGCATTTACTGTATATTAGAACGCAAAATATTTTGTATTTATGTAAAGAGTAATAACATTTTGTTATTTCTGATGAGGTAGGAACAAAAGTAATATATTTATATATTAAACTCAAATATTTTCATTGATGCGGTTTTTATGTTGATGTGAGAATATGAGACGCTTTTAATTGTTGGAGTTATAAATAAATAAATTTAATCTTAGCAAATAAAAAATATTGTTCGTACGTACAAAGTGGAAGCTTATTTTCAATCCAAATATTTATAACACTACGTTTACAGAAATTCAGAATCATATTTTTCATGTTTAATTGATAAGAAGTCTTAAATGAATTTGGTTCCAAAATTAATTAAATCAGGCAGAAATGAAAATATAAACTTTCCAAGCAACTATACCCGTGTATTCCACAAAGTAATTTGTTTGTTTTCCGAGTAATATGCCTTCTGATCTATGCTTCGCCTGGCCAAACCCTTCATACGAAGATTGGACGGCAGCAGTTGCATTCAGTCATCCAATTATGGTGTACAGAACGACGTAATTGCGCCTGTCCCATCCTGCCTCTGCCTACACAGGGAGGGGTGGATGTGAGCCGTGAGGTTGAGTGCCCGGGTCAGGAAGTCCTTTGACCACAGGGACCCCGTTAAAGCCACATTACGCGGCGTTTCCTGCAAGCAAGTAATCACCCGATCACTCACAACTGCAATAATCATGAGTCTGTGCCCCTTCATTGCCTCGTGATGGTTTCTGGCGTGCTAAGAGAAGAATTTGCTGTTTTTATTATTTTTGGAAGGTCCTTTAATTTTGAAGGCAGACAATCATAGTATAAAAATCTTTTTAATGACTTTTTACATATTTATAGACCAACGTAACCAAGTTTATTGGCCTTCGTTATTAGGTCTAATAAAAATAAATGTATAAATATATTATTTTAATTTAATATAACAAATGAACATTCTATAAATTGTAAAAACATTTAAAGTAATATAATTCATATTATTCATCATTGTAATTGAAGATTGATATTTATGGCATACCTTCTTTTAAATTTGTTTTTTGTTTAGGATAAGGTTCATTATTCCACAGAATATTCTTAAGTCAAAACAAAAAGTTGAATGAAGCGAGTCAATGACCTTCGAAACGTTGGTCTATAAATACATAAAAAGTCATTAATAAATTTGTTGTATACCAGCATTATAAACAACATTTTCTGTGACAAGAAATCGTTCATAAAAGGGCCTTTTGCGGCACAATGATGACGTATCCGTATTCGATTTTACAGCACGAATGATTGCGTCATCACACATTCAGCCAATCGCAACGAGAGAATCTTGAGAAGGTAGCGGTAAACGAAACAGCCGACCACAGTTTTCTCGCATACATGTCAAATACCCAAGACGTCACTACCAAGTTGTTTCGGAAAATTAAAGGTGATTTTCTAAAAACATTATAATGCTGTTATACAAAAAAAAATAGAGTATGCAACTCGTTTATAATGTTGTTTCATTGCATTCGTACAAATTTGAAAACTTGCTCCTAACATCGCGCTTTTTCAAAACATATATTCATGCAATAAATCTTAACATTATAAACTAATTGCATAAACTACTATTGTTATTCTGTGATTGTCTGCCTTAAAATTTGAAGGACCTTCCAAAAATTTAAAACAAAATATATCAAAAAAGACAGTCTTCTATTTAATTAATTTCATTCTGTAATTCAATATTTTACCTCACTAACGAAAAGAATTTTACTGTTCATGATTTCATTTCATGTATCGCCACCTCCAAATAACAAATTTACTAGCAGTAGATAAGAATTGTTAATGTGAAGCAATAATTAAATTGATTTTTCTTACATAACAGTCAAAGCAAAAGTTCGTTTCAAAATCTCCGTTGTTACCTTCAATGAGCCAAGACAACATTCTTCTTTGTCTCAAAAAAAAGTCAAACTATTTTGGCTTCATTTATTAGTCAACAGTTTATGAACTTGCCTTTGCTTTTCTTCTTAACAACCCGCTTCCTGTTTATTTGTAGCTATTTTTTATTTTGACGTTGCAAAATTTTGTGTTTACAGTACAGTTACAGGTTTTAATCTGATACCAAGTCTGAAAACTTTCATGATGAGAACATGAAAATATTCCCGCCTCTCCGCCGACGCTCTCTCCAGCCTCGCTGCTGCTGCCATTGCTGCCACCCACCTGTCCACTTCGATTTCTTAAAACTTGTAAATAACAAACGGATTATTCATTGCAAACAGTGCTCACAAAAAGAAAGAATGGTAATTTGTTTTTCAAACTTCGTAAAATATCAGATGCATTGGTTTTATAGAAGAATTGTTAATGATCAAAGAAAATTTCCCCCCGAGTCACATTTTCAGTAAAAGCTTTTAAACTAGAATTTGACGTAAGCGAAAATTAATTGCCTTGCTTGTATGATATCCCTAAAAGCGTTGAACTTTAATCATTCATGTTCTCTTTGCGCAAAGTAATTCTTTCTAGTCTTTTACCAATATTTTTTATCTTTAAAAATTATCCTCTAATTAGCGCTACCAATTGTGAAAAAATTATCATTTGCCAACATTCTTTTGAAAAAATTTGAACTTGTGGAACAATTAAAATTTTCCCTCTGACATTAAATGTTATATGGATGCAATGAAAAGGCGAAAAATATGCTCTTCCTTTCGTAAATTTTATAGATATGCATTAGTAGTGTAGGGAAAGAATAATTTTACATTGAGCTGAATGAACTGTTTCTGAATTAAACCGACTACTTCAATTAAACACGAATGATTACACGATAATACAAAAATCTAGTGAAGAGTTTGACGGTCTAGGAAAAAAAGACATTAAAAATTCATAGTAATTTATTTTTTTAGACGATAAAGACTTTTTCATCTACTAGAATAAGATATCTTTCTCGGGTGGACAATTATGTCTTATGTGTAAATTATGCTGAAGTGTGTAATATTAATTTTATTTACACCTTCTGAAGCAATATGTAGGATAAATAAAATGTCATCTTAGGTGGCTTTCTTTTCAAGTCCAGTTTTTTGCGCTGAAACAATTAGCGCCGACGATATTATTACTGCGTCAACGAGAGTAGTTTAAACAAAATTTTGTCACTCTCAGACGTTGAAGACGGTCATAACATTTTATGAAACATTTAGAAGCAACCATAAACTTACGACAAAAATATTTTTCACTCTTTATTTGTACTCTAGAGTCTAAATCAATGTTTACTAACTGGATTCATGCAAAACTTCTGCACTTTGCACACATGGTTGTAAAAGCGAAAATAGCTTTATACTGTATCCCAACTTTAGGTCAAAACCTGAACTGCGCTTTGAAGCCTTGTAGTTTTGTCATGATAAACCTATAAACGCATAAATTTAATACACTTGATATATATTGTAACGTCAGCTCATGGCGGTCAGACTTCCGAACTTCCTTAGAGGGTGTCGGAGGCTGTACGCCATATGGAAGCGGGCAAAAGCGGTTAGCACAAATACTTTGAGTAGCTGTGAGCGAATTGAAAAGGGAGCTATTACCTCCCCCCCGTGACACAGGACGGGCAGAGCAGTGGAGACTGCTCCCCCTCGGGGTCCCACCATGTGTCCCAGAAGCTACCCGAGGCTAGAGGGTGGGGAATCACATGACCGCGAAGAAGTTAGCTGGCACGGGAAGCAGAGGGAGTTCGTTTTGAGATTGCCTCGCGTGCGGACGTAATTGCTGCCCCGGAGGCGGAAGTGTATTCCGTGTGACATGGCGAGTGCGTTGTACTGAGTGTCAGGACACCCGCGCGGTAAAGCGTCTGAGTGGAGGATGCACTAGCACTGGAGACGGGGAGCAGTGTGCGTGGGAATCACGGAGGTAGATTGCGAACGTAACCCTAGAGTTGTAAATTATGTTTGTAAATAAATAGAACTAAATAGAAATAAGTAGATTTGTAAATAGGGCTCGTGTGTGTGTTGTCATTTCGCTACCACTATATTGTGACGTTTGGACACCGTCACAAACCCCACAACGCCCACGCAGCGTCGGCGGAGACATGGCAAGCGAAGGTATAACCGAACGTCGGTTGCTGATCGAATAAGGTGCTACCTGTTAGTTGCGGCCTGAAGCGCGGCGGCGGTGCACTTCCGCAATATGGGCAGCGCCGTAGGGTTGTACCGTGACGTCACGGCAACATTTAAACGGCGGAGCAGCGAGGAAAAGACCCCATCTTGTGTGAGACGCCGAGGTGAGAAGTCGAGTAAGGTAGCGGAATAGTTGAGGGAGAGAAGCGGTAGTTCTGGAGGAGTTAGGAAGTGGGAAATGATAAAGTAGCGAGGCTACGTGGTGTAAGGAGAACATTATAGGAGATTGCAGTAAGAACTGTGAAATTTAGAACGAATCAGAATAGTGGTTGTGGTTGCGGAACTGTGAGAGTTTTTGTAAAGCATTAGTGAGGCGACACGGTAACTAGCAAACGCGGAGAGACTGGGCAATACGCGTACTCGTGTCGCAAGAAGGCGGGCGAAAGTAGGCGAGATGTGGATCTGGTGGTGGGCGTTAAGAAGACTGGACCGTGAATCTCGTGGTGGGAGTTATGAAGACTGGTACGTGGATCTGGTGGTGGGTGCGAGAAGACTGGTCCCTGGATCTGGTGGCAGGCGCAAAGGATACCGAGTGGCCTTCAGAGCGGCATTGAAGCGGGCTACGTTGCAGGAACGCGAGTGGTGGCTCGGCTGAATTTCCAAATTTGCATAAAACTGAGGTGGGAGACAAACTAGAAAGGTAGTATTGGTACCAGAAACCAGAATACTAAAATTTGCCTGTTCGCCTTAAAGTTGAGTAACGGCGAAGTATTTCCTAACCTCGTACGCCGGTAGTACATTTCATTCCGAAGCTGTATTAAAGATAATCAATTTGTGTTCCTCATTTTGTATGTACGAAGCATATTCGGAAAGTAAGTACCGTTTCATTCTAGCGCCGTCGAAGCGCTGTGGTAGGCGCCCCGCGCATGCGCACTAGTCTTCTTGTTCACTGACCTTCAATTGTCGCCATTTTGGTTACTCTATGTTGTGTTTTCAGTTTGCTGCGCACATTCAAAATGTTTAAGACAATTAGTTCTCCCGCTGACTGAGAGATTCGTCCCGTGATTAAATTTTTGAACGCGAGGAATATTAAACCGGCCAAAATTTATCGTCAAGTGACAAAAGTTTACGGTGAATACGCGATAAGTGATGGAATGATGAGAAAGTGGGTACGAATGTTTAATGCAGGTCGAACAAATGTCCACGCCGAGGCTCGGAGTGGTCGGCCTTCTGTTGTCACCGATGATTTGGTAAGGAAAGTTGATGAAGCAATTCATGAGAACAGACGCTTCACAATGACAACTCTTTCAGAGGCATTTCCACAAATTTCACGTACTGTTTCATGTACGCGAACTTGGTGGCAAGCGCTTTGGATCTGACGATGACACGAAAAATGCTGTGGAGTCGTGGTTATCGAAACTGGCGGGAAGTTTCTTTAACGATGGTATAAAAAAACTTGTATGTACTCGTAATTGACGAGGAAATTTCGTATGTGAATAGCAGTAAGACCTGTAATAATGTGTGCTGGTAAAGTAATTCAGTTAGTATAAAAAAAATTAAATTTCATTCACTAGTATTGGCTAAACAATAACTCCGTGCACGGGTGTTATAAGGAAAATTATCCCTAGCTAGGCAAAGAGTGAAACCATAAGCAAATATTTTTTTAGGAAATTTCTCTAAGAGATCTTACCATCAGTGGTTTGCATGCGTTCAAGCGCGCAGCCAGCAATTGGGTATTTTTTTCTCTTATTTTGTGACAGTGTAAAAGGGTTGATTTGTGCAATATTTTAAGAATATATTACTGTTTTACCTAATTCTGTGTCTGGGTGTGTCTTTCTCGTACCCTAAAGATCCTGCCTCCTGAGATATTCAAAGCTCGAAAGAGCATTCTTTCCGACGACTGCCACACTAGTGGTGGTATTAGAAGATATATATATATATATATATATATATATATATATTTAAAGGAAATATACAGCCATGATTGACATTTTTGGATCGTTTTAATTCCGCTTTATAAAATGAAATCTTATATTAGGTCGGCCGTTAGAGGTCAAACGCATCGCAAGGATCCGAAACTTGGCGGAGCTTTCGGCGCGTCGGTGACTGGTCCGCTTCGAGAGCGGTGGGGCGGGGCGCTGTCGCATGAATATGCTGACGAACGCCAGCGGCCTCCAGGCGCGTAGGCGACAGCCGCAAAGCCGTCGCTGCCAGCCACTGATGTCCGAGCGGGGCGGCTTCGACCCGCGGTCTCTGCCTGGCCCGCTCACCTCGGCCTCTGCTCGACTACGCCGACACGTCGCGACTGTCACGCCCGACCTACGCTCCGATCCGCGCCGCGCCGCGTCGCGCCACTCAGCGGGATGGAAATAGATCAAATGACTCCCGCGCGCCACGTGTTAATTATTTTGTGTCTAATGGTTTATTGATGCAACCGGCATTCTGGCTCCCTAATAGATGTGTAAAGATGATGCCTAAGCCATTAAGAGCTGCTATTATAATAAACAATGTTGGTCAAATTAATTTATTTTATTCTGATATTTTCAAGGCATTATTATTATTATTATTATTATTATTATTATTATTATTATTATTATTATTATTATTATTATTATTATTATTATTATTGTAGACGACTTTTCTCTCTGCACTTTGTGCAGGAACATTCACTTTCATACATACGTATTCGGTGGTGTCAGTTGCCGAAATACGGTGAGATTGAATCCCTTTTATGGTATCCCAATGTGATTGTGGAATGTAAGATTCATCATATCTCTGTGTATCTTATTTTAACTGACTATTTATATCTTCACTCATGTCCATGAATTAGAAATGTACCGTATGGCGGGATGGAGCTCACGGTGGACACTGTGGCTAGAAAGCAATGGAAGAGCACTAGGGTTCTGTGAGAATCGGAGATGGGAGAGCAGCAGTTTTGGTTGTCGCTAAAAAACTAAAAATATGAATAGACACCTAATAAATGAAGATTAAATAAAATATCATAATGAAAATACATCTTTAAAGCTACAAAAAACAACATAATAAATAAAAATAGAAAATCGTATTGATTTTTATAAATAATCAATCACTTAATTTCTTTCTTAGCAGATACGAAGTTTTATTGAGCTAAAATCTGTATTTAGCAAGACGTCCTTTAAAAGTACAAACTTGTAACCTTTAAAAGTAAAAACTCATAACCTTCAAAAGTAAAAACTTTAGAAAGTATATGTTTTGTGTTTTTAAGTAAATGTTCGTGAATTATTATTACTGTTATAATAGTAATAATAATAATAATAATAATAATAATAATAATAATAATAATTATTATTATTATTATTATTATTATTAAATGTGTATTTAAAAACACAAAACTTTCTTTTCTCTATACTCATGATTCGTCCGAGTTTAGCCCAGACAGTGTCCCGCCGCCAAGAGAGTTTGCATCGCCGTTAAGTGTCCCAGCGCCTCTGAAACATTAGCGACGGACCCTGTCGCATAAATTGTTGAGTTGGTGAGTGACCTGGTTGAGTGGTGATGAAATATTAACAGCATCGTAAAACACTAATTTGAATCTTATTCGTGGTCGACTTAAAGGTTTTAAATCTACATGATTTGTTTCGAGTTCATACGTTTTAAAATGTCTCTAAGGGTAGCAAAAGTTGTCCGTTGTTCTCTAATCCGCAAATTTGTAAAATAATGTTTGTAACTTAAAAATTTTAAATGAAAAATTAAAACTCCATAAAGGAAATAAGACTCTGTAATGATTAGCGGGAAGAAATGCTTCTCTAAAGATCAGGTATTATAATCACGAAATATATAAAAAAATAACAATTTAATTCACATAAATATTTTATAGTAAATTTCCACCCATATTAAAAGTATGAAGCATTTTAATTCTGAAATATATACACTTATAAAATATATGTCCTGGTTCTTATCATTTATTTTAAAATTATTTTAGTAGTAAATACGAGATAGAACATATTTTGTGTACTCTAATAAAAATAGCGTGATTTTAAACGGAAGATTATACTGAAATATATTATAAAATAAAGGTGCCTCTATATTCTTAATGCTTTTTAAAATTGATACAGCATGAGTTGATATAAATTGAGTTGGATACAGTTGATAGAGTGATGTCATATACCAATAATTGCTACATGTATGAAAGCCATAAATTAACTTTTTAGTTCATTACATTCTTTACATTTCAGAAAAAAATTGTTACTTTCATCAGATTATTTCCTAAGCTCTTCCAATATTATATTTTATTTATTTTTTATTACGTTAATGTGACCTACAATATTGAAGCCACTACGGAATAGTTTGAATTATGAAACTGGTCACGTTAGAAAAGCACGTTTAATTTGATTTCACAACATATTTATCATATGTAGATTTCAATTCATATAATTCACAGCATGTGAATAAATACATTTTGAACCGTAGCAGAGACCACAGGAAATAACATTATTGGACAAATAAACAGTCGTAGAATTATATCCTCTATTACGATTCAATATTTGCTCTCCCGGAGTTCGTTTCGGCAAGTTCTTTCGTCCAGTCGAGGTTCTTTCATCATCAGAACATGTAGCTCGCCGACTGATGGATCCACACCAAGGCGAATAGAGAAGTCAGCCTTTTATAACCGGAACCGGAAATGGAGCTCGAGCAGCGCCATGTTTGCAACGGCACCGAACAGTTTCATCACAGGGCACCGCGTGAGCGCGCGCGGATCGCGTGTTTGACGTTGGCTTTAATTTCCGTGAAAGGCGTACGCCTAATTATATGGCCTTTGTATAGAGTTGCCTTTCCATAAAATTAGGTTTATATTACCGGGTAAACGTGTAGGCCTCGGGGTAACGTGGCCCTAGAGAAAGGTGTGCGTGTCGCATGATGGGGCCGTCACGCTATGTACACCGAAGGGGACGTGGTGAAGTACCCGCCGGCAAGGCTGGCGAACATAAATTGTACCCTACTCCTTTGTGATGCCTGCAATGCTTTCTGAGCAAACAGTGCGCGCCTAACCAACACTAGAGTTAACTCTACAGTCAATAGATAAAACCATCTAGTGTATTTATAAAATTCACAGCCTAGAAAAGACTGTTCACATTTTATAGTATTTTTTAATAGTACAATATTTCATGTAGATTGTGTACAAAATTTATTTATTGCAACATTTTCTGTGTAGCATCAAATTCTTGTATAAACATTGTACTGCATGATAAAGGCACATAGTATATTTATTTTGTGATGCGTAATAGAATATTATTACATTTTAAAATTAACTTTCATTACATTTAGTGTGTAATAATGAATTTCTGAAATTTCATTTATGATTTTTTTGCTTTGCGAGTGATATTCGTTAATTTCTATTTCTGAAAATTTCTGTAAGGTACGGTTCAAAGCAAAAACAATAATAGAACTAAAACAGAATTACTTACAATAAATTTTCGTTCTGTTTACTTGCGTTAAAGAATGGTTTTTGGTTTAGTAAATATTGTCATTTGATATTGGATGTCTGTAAAGTTGAGATAAAAGAACAGGTAACATTGAATTTAATTCGGAAGACGCATTTTATTCTAATGGAGCACGCACTGGTTGCGGGAAATATTTACTACCAAAGATACATATATTTAATTAAAATTGACAGAGCAATCTCAAAATAAGACAAATAAACAAATGAAAAAATTGCTGGCAACGCAATTACAAACAATTTTTGCTAACATTGGAAAACCAAACTGCAAAAACGTTCGTTAGGAGTTTACACCACTAATATGTCATTTTATTGAATCATTTATTGGGACTAAGATCAAGAAACAAATTGATATTTCACATGTAGGTGCAAAATATGGATGTTCTTCTGTGTAAAAACAATATTCATGTCAAGTAATAAGGAAAGTGGTACAGTTTTAATAGTATGCTTTTATTAAATAAACGCATTACTAAGTAAAATATATAATTGTATGAATTTTTGACGTGACTTTCACTAAACTTTCACTAAACGTACAGGTAAATCTAATTTCTTTACATTTAAAATAATTTACTAGGAAATAAATTTTCAGACGCAAATATCCTACATACAATACAATGAAATAACAAATATCGGAGGATTTAAAGGATAGTGAGGAAGTTATTGTTCTTTGAAACAAAAATACAACGCTATTAGCAGGTGTATGGGGTGACGTGTCCAGTGAACGTGCCAGACCTTCTCTTTGAGGCCAAGTGGTCAACGGCGGCGCAGGCATGGGGGCGTGGCGAGTCAGGCGGCGGCGGCGATCTCGTTTCACGCGGCGACGGGCTTCCTGCCGCTTCCCGTCTTCCAGGGAGCCACCGCCGTCTCCATCTCCACCGCCACCGCCACTGTCGCATTCGCCTCTACCGCCCAACCGCTTCCACTTCCGCCCCGATGCCGAACTTCCGCCACCCCTACCGTCTCTATTCTCCCGGAACTTCCTCCGTCACCCACACTGCAGCCCCAAGTGGTGACTTTGTTGAGCCCTCACCGTCGCTTCCACAGCCGTTTCTACCACAGTTACCATCATCGCCGCCTCCACTTCCCCAATTGCAATCATCTCCGCTGGGGCCTTCACATCTACCTCCGCCGTCATCTTCGCCACCCCTTCACCATCCTCGTCACCACTTACGTCGACACCACCGCTACCCCCAACATCCCCACCACTCCGTCCGCCACCGCATCCTCCGCTGCCTCCAATGCTGCCTCTACAGTTACCTTCACCCCCCATCCACCATTTCCTCCCACCTTCCTTCGTCACCTCGTCCATCGCTACCCATAGACTCATACACTCACACTACCCACACACTCCAATGCTGGCTTCGTTATGGCGTCGCCGCCGCTTCCACCGCCGTCTTCACCGCCGTCCCTTCCACAATTACCTTCATCGCCGCTTCCATCGCCCTTATCAAAAACATTTAAGCTGCAGCCTCCACCACTACCTTCACCGCTATTATCACAACTTTCATCACCCTCACCTGCGGCGCCTCCACTACCACCAGCGCCACCTCTACCGTTTCCACCGCCGGCTCTACTGTCACCTCCACAGCTACCTTCATTCACCATTCCAGCATCCATAATTTCATCTCGCCTACCTTCGCTTCCTCTTCCACCGCCACTCACACCACAGCCTCCCATGCTGACTTCTTTGTCATCGCCGCCGCTTCCACTGCCGTCTTCACCGCAGTCTCTTCCACCGCTATCTTCATCGCATCTGCACCGCCACCACCACAACCATATTTCCTACAGCCTGTACTACTACCTCCACCACCTTCTTCGTCACCGCTTTCGCGTCATCACCTGCGTCGTCTCTACGGCCAGCTCCAGCGCCACGTCCACCGTCATCTCCACCACTGACTCCTCCACCGCTTCCACCGCATCCTCCACAGCTACCTTCACCCCGCATCCACCATTTCCTCCGTCGGCGGCCTTTGTGGTCGGCGGGCCTAGCGCGAAAGGTGGTGAATCGCGGGGAAGCCGGCTGCGGGGGCGTTGGCGAGATGCGCTCGCCCGCGTGATGCGGCTTCCTCTCAACCGCCCTCGCCCCGCCCCGCCCCTCCCCGCCCCGCCCCGCCCACGCGCCGCCTGCGGCCACTGAAGCCGCCGTCCGCCCCGCCACCCGCTCCACCGCCCGGAAGCGGCCGCCCCTCTGCGTATTTCGCGGCCGTTTACCTCCGAAGGAGTTTGCAGCAGACCATTTTCTACACGGGCGTCATTTCTTGTGATACGTATATGTTCGGAGGTACTTCGAAACTTAAAGGGAATATCAGAAGATACGTTAGTTTATTATACTATTACAAAAGGCATATTTATTTTGTATTTACTTATATAAGTGAAGAAATGTAAGCATAAGCGGACTTGATAATGAAAATATGGTTTTTAGATGGAAAAAAATTAATACAACACCTGCTCAGTGAGACGAATTTTCATTTCTTGGGTTCACGAAAAGAGGAATCCGTAACACTTGAGTGTACATAAACATTGTGTCTCCTCCATAGATATGTTTATGGTCTCACTCTGTCCCTCGCATATTTTTGGTATATGTGCAGTAAATTCAGAAGTACTGATTAGGTTTGTCGACACACTATTTTGCGTTAATACGAACGCATTATATTTGGCATAAACCCCTTTTCTGTAGAGGTAAGAGTCAAAAGAATACCATTGAAATATTAATAACATTACGCTGAGCAAAGGTAAAATTGAAGTACAAGTAATTTTCTAAGTAATTTTCCTTCTGCTTAGCTATAAGAGTAATTAAAATATATTTGTCTTTAGATATGTATTGTTACTTGTAGCTTGTGCGCATCGTAAGATTTGTCATTCTCGCAAATATCTCTGACAGAGAGCAATCTGCCATTCCTCTTGTAAGTGTTCGCTTATTTCCTAAAACATCGCTTCTTCAGCACTGCCGTCCTACCATCTCTCAATTTGGTCACTGCAACAAAATCCTCTTCTCTAAAATTCTCTCCAAAATCTTCCCTAAAATTCTGCATCAAATTCACAATCAGCTCTCAACACCAACGCCAACGCCACCATTCCTTTCTCCGCCACGATTACTATCATTAACAGTATTACTAGCGCAATCACTAACACTATCCCTGACATTATCACTAACACAATCGCTAATTATCACTAACACTTTCATGAACATAATCACTAACAATATCACTATTACTATCATCATCACTGCCACTATTACTAACATCATCTCTATCATTACAACAGCCTCTATCACAAAAAATGTGATTATCATCGTACTACTACCACTACGATTGCTACTACATTATCACCACTATTTCTATAACTACCATTTAATACCACCACCATCAAAAGGATTACCACTCTCTCTCAGCTTCTACGGCAACCGTCAAATCAATCAGTACCACCCAGTATCCACCACTCATCTACCTCGCAACATAGAGCCCAATCCTATTCATTGATCGTCGTCCTTTATTTCACAGCACTTTGTGCCATCATCACCAATGCTATCCCCACGTCCACCCGCAACTCTCTGCAATACCCAGCCATTGTCCCCACCAATGCCACCGCCGCGCTGCTGCCGACCTCAGGGTTTTAAAACGCAACCTGTTGAAAGATTCAGCCACGTAATGTCCTCCACGGCCGCTCCATTACGCCGCCCCGCCTCTCCCCTCCCCTCCCCTCCCCCCTACAGCAGAGTGCGCCACCGCGGGGGAGGGGGAGGGGCATCGGCTCAGCGCTGCCCGCCGCAAAAATGCCTTTATTTCATCGGAGGAGTTATACCGTTGCCTACTTCCTGCACTTCCCCTAACACTACGCACCACTTCTGCTCGTACTGCCTCATCGGGCCGGCCCCGTTAACCTTAGGTCTTGAGCATTGGAGTAAACTTATTTTGGAAAAAAAATTTTGCTTCTACCTAAAGAAATGACGTACTTTATGCTTTTACTAAGTTCGTGTAAATGCTGAATGTAATAAAAAAATTAAAAAGTAATAGTTTTCCCGCGTTTATCTAAATTCTTAAATTGCTTTTATTTACTGATTTATTATTTGTGGATCGATGAATAATAATATATAGTATAACTCACTGCTAATACCATATGATTATAATAATAATGATGTAATGCAGGAATGAAACAAAAGTATTTCGTTTATCAAGAACGTCGTATAAGATACGAAACCCGAGTAAGTTCTCAGTAATGTTTTTCTTCACATAGTAAGATGGAAAACAATGAAAAAATGAAGAATGCAAGATATTTTATTTTCATTACATTGACTATACACTTTTTATAGTTAGAAACTAGTTCAGCTATTGTGGTAATTTGTTTAGCCAAATGTAGTTTTCTCTTAAAATCCAAGGATTCATATTCAAATTTACCCTAAAGGTATCAAAATACCTTACAATGCTGCAAGAGCATGTTCTCTAAATGAAAATATAATGTGAAGCTGCAAATCAAGAGCCGTGATAGCGGCCTGAGGCAAGGTACAATTCAAACTTCCCGCTCCTAATGACATTGTATGAGTATTAGGCTACATGATGCAACCCGCCTTACAGACGTGTGTTAGCGAGGAGCGGTTGCCTAAACTCAAAGTTCTCATGACCGATATAAATGAAGACTAGCGTACCCGTGCGAGAACACTTGCATGACCAGAACCCAGACTATTTTTCCATTTCTATGTTATACCGGTAATATATATTTTTCTTCAAGACCTTCCATCACTTGTTCTATATGCCTCCTTGTAAGTTATAACATTACAATACACCCTGGTCAATACAAACTATCCTTATTTAACTTTATTAACGAGCAGAGAGGTACACCCTGTAATTCAATCGGATAGAAAATCAAGTAATTAGTTTAATTTCACAAACAGCTGCAGATTCTACAGGCTCTAAACAGGTGGGGTAGAATCGAAAAACGTCGAACCGACAAAAATGTGATAAAAGGTTTGAAAAGATCTCATCCTGTAGATTGTGATGTGAGGAACGTTTGTTTTTGCGTTTTTCTCCAAATTTTAGTTTTTAAGGCCCTAGAACGCTTCGTTTATGAGTTATTTAACGATATAGATTCAAAAATGACCCCAAGTGTTTCTGGTTGCATTTCACGTAAATATTTAGATGCGGTTTCTGTTTTTCAAGAAATCCTTCATATTTTTTAAGACAAAATGCAATCCGTCACGCCTCCGTGTAATTCTGTTTCTTTAGAGATCTCATTTATAAAGATTGGTGGCGTGATAGAGACGCAAGAGGTATGTATTCTACTGGAATAATATAGGTGCCGATTAATGAATTAACAATACATCTGAAAGTCTTTCTGCAAAAGAAATGGAAACAACCATTGTGCTCAAGATTTTCTCTCTACTTTACTTTCATATTTACTTTACAGCCATGTACTCGTACATATCCTCATTTTTTGAAATATCGATATTTTTGCAATACATTTACATTGTATTCACCTTCAGCTATGCATTAATACTTACATAATGAGTAGATACCCATGAATTTTGTCTTCATCTTTTTGCTCAAGGATGATTCCCTAGACTAATCTTTCACATAAATAAATTTCTGGTACTACTTAAGAAATATTTATAAATTCTATGTTTATAGACAGACATTAGGTTTTAATGTGGGTGATGTCCGTCGTTAATAGTCAAGGCGTTAATGATTTATTTAAGTAAACATTTATATATTTGTTTCTATTTAGGAGACTTTTAATTTTAGGATCATTGACGCACAGGAGATTATCTATACACAAAAATGTTTAGCAGAAACTAGTGGTTAACATCCAAAACACAACAATTTGCAATTTCTAATGAATTCTCACAAGTTATAAATAAAACATTACGATACCCTCCGTGAGCCGTTGCTGTCATCCAACTCATCAAAACCAAGACCACCTCATCACCAACTTCAAAGCATTACGTACCTCAAGCAAACCCTGATACTTTTCTTAAATCACTTTCAATCACCCAAAAAACACAAAATAAACGATTAAAGATTAGCTATTCAATCTTAATTACTTCAACACTTACCATCAAAACACAAGAAATTCACGAGAGTCGTAACACCCAATATTTATGTCATTTAACTTTTTCCTGTAGTTCATGTATTGCCGCGCCGGAACTGCGAACAAGCGCCGTCTGTAACTCCGCAGAGGCGTCGCCGCAGGCTGTCGCCGTTCGCGACGGCAGTTGCAGGCGAGACGGTCGACAGAAGAGGGGAGGGGATGGGGCGCGGCGCGGCGTCGCATTCAAATGTATTGAAATGAAGTGTGAAGTCCGACGCGCGTCGTGTGAACGCGGCGGGCGGCTGAAGCAGCCTCAGGGAGGACGCTCATCGCGGAAACCAAGGCGACCACTGTAGGAAAGGTGACGACGATGCTGGCAGAGTCGATGGATGTAACAGTTGTGAAAATTTACATTATTATTATTATTATTATTATTATTATTATTATTATTATTATTATTATTATTATTATTATTATTATTTATGTTATTATTATTTATATTATTAGTAGTATTGTTATTATTATTTTAATACCTTTATAATCGAATATAATATTTCCCCGTAAAGATTCTATTCTTATACAGATTTTTCTATTATTGCGAAATGAAAATACAATCATGACTTGCAACTAAAAATAGTAAATATCTCTCAATTCCTCATGCACTTTTTCCAGTAGGTCCAACACCACCTTCATGTTAAGAGCTTACATGTGCTCCTTAGGACGTGCCGTGCCCATGGTGAGCGAATGCACGTGGATTAACATAACACTAATTGAATTAACTAATTCATTTCAATTTCACGTGGTTGCATATAGTTACAGCAGATCACAAGAAATTGTCCAGGAGCTTTCATTCTCATTCCTTAAAAAAAACTTCAAATTAAAAAAAATTACTGCAAATTATTAATAATTTTTAATATGAATTTGGGATTCAATAAGAGTTTTGTATGAAAGATATAAACGCGTTTAAACATATTTACGATTAGAAAAATTATTTCAAAAATAAGATTAAAATACTTTCCTCCCAATCCCGTTTCCATCTAAATTAATTTTGTAGTATCAACAATTTTTTAATAACTTCCAAACTACTAAAAGCGTTACCTCCCTTACCGAAGCATTTGCAGGGTCCACTTCACAAATTCCGGTGTTTTCCAATTAATTAATTACTTTTAATTATAATAAACATATGAGGGTTCTGTTGTCTCTCCTAATTAGCGTACTCGCTCTTCATTCTGTTATCCCGGATTATTTTCTCAAGCAGAGAGAACAAATTCAAGCCTTTTAAAATTCCAACATTAAGACAGCAATAGCTCATTAACACGATAATAATAAGGATAAGCTTCAAAGACCCATCTACTCTACCACTTCTCGATTTTTAGCTGTAGCAAATCATAGAGTTACTTAGTAGCAGCACTCGAGGTCGTTCGATGGACAAAACATAAACACACAGAATCATTAACTCTATAGATAAATATAACCCCGGGTAACATTTCCTCTCTTCATAAACCATTGTTTCAAAACGTATAATAGAGACCTACTGGAATCTAACATAAAATAGGCAGGGTATGAACAGTCAGTGACTTGATATAGGGGCGGTATATTTTTAGGCCTGTGCGATTAAATTACATATACTCGTAATAAGATTATCAAACAGTCGATTAAATTTTACTTTTACTTATTTCGAGATTCTGCATTTTATGATCCCTGATGTGAAGAGGGAGTAATCAGAAAAGGTACATCCAAAAATTTAACGGGTCCAATATAGTCTCATTTCTTACCTTTTAAACACGGAAACATCTCAGGAGTTTCAGGGTCTCTTATGGAGTTTCAATACACACGCCAGGTTTCTATGTACTAGAAATATCGTTTTGAATGTGCGGCTGTTGTGATGTCCCGATTCCCGCATAATGTATTCTTCAAAACCCTAAGTGTTTGTCTCAAGCATTCGTTGCCTTTCAGAGTATAATTACTTACTGTAGTATATTTTTGGGATTCTAAATGGGTGGCGTCATAGACAACTTATCTTCATGTATTATGAATTGAGCGGATAGTGTGAATTGAAGTATTTTTGGCTTCAGCTTATATTCTTTTATTTCACATTACATTACTAGCAATGCACGAATCGGGAATTAGACGAAGATAATGGGTTACTGTATTCAGATTCTGAGATTGGTCTGTGCGCTTCTGATGAACGTGAGGTATAGTAGAAAGAGCATCGTCAAACAAGGTAGCAGTATTGGTAGTGCACGTGACGGCGGAGGCAGTGAAAATCGGGGGATTGCAGGAGAGGTCAGAAGCATCTGGCGCCACTCCCAGCCGCGCGGTCTACATCCCCCGCTCTCACCATCCCAAAGCCTCGCCAGCACCCTTCATGCCCCGATCGTTCGCTGCCTACCAACATCCCCGCCGCCCCACTTCCTCAGCCCGCCAAACCCGCCCCAAACCCCGTCAATCCCACCATCACCCCTACCTCCCCATCACCTGCCCTGCCGCCTCATCCTACGCCCCCTCTCTGCCATCCCCTCCTCCTTTCCCTCTGCCTCATCCTCCGCATTCCCCTCCGCCTTTCTCCCCGTCGCCTCAGTCGCTGCCCTTTCTCCTACCTTCCTCGCCCCCTCCCTTGCCACCTCTTTCGCTGCCATCCTCGCCCCCCCTTGCTCATGAAATTGCCACCATGACATTGCCCCCTCGCTGCTGGCCCACGACAAGGTCACTGCCGCTTCCTGGCCCCTCCCTTTGTTCCATCGACCCCTCGCGCCGCCCGAGGCCTGGCCGTCTGTTGGGATTCGCACCCTGCGCGCGCAACCCCCGCCTCGCCGAGGGGCGCGAGGGGGCGGCGGCGGCGGCGGCCGTGTTCGCGATCCGACTACAACGCTCGCCGCTGTCACTGACGCAGATGGGGCTCGCGCCCGGTCGCCCCCTCCCTTCTGTCCCTCTGATTCTGGTCCTTCGAAAATGAATTTTCGTTCGAGTATCTTGTCAGTACTGAACTTCACGTAATCACCAACGTGAAAGTAATTCGACAAATAGTTGTGAAAGGAAGTTTTGAAAATCACATCAGGTGAACCGTTACATTAATTTTGTGCAAAATATAGTACTGTAATCTAGGAATGTATGCATATATATGCAAATCGACATACTGGGAAAACGAAATTATTTTTTTAGTTCATGGTTCCCAAATATTTTCATAGTTCCTGTGAATTGCTTATCATAAGCTTTTAGAACATCATTTCCGAGAATTTTGAGTTGCAACAAAATTGTTTTCATTGATTTAATTAACGTTAATTTATTTTCCAAATATCTTTCAGCGAGCTTTATCATCCTTAAATATTAAACCCAAGAGCCAGTATAGTTTATAGCTGCAAACAGAGGCAATAGCAGTTGAAAAACATACAGGCATAGCAGAACTTTTATCAAGGAGCAAGAGAACGAGGAAGAAACGTGTCAGGGAA
Organism: Teleogryllus occipitalis; assembly: GCA_011170035.1. NCBI lineage: Eukaryota > Metazoa > Arthropoda > Insecta > Orthoptera > Gryllidae > Teleogryllus > Teleogryllus occipitalis. Next base: position 66,046 of record BLKR01003688.1, on the reverse strand, counting down.
CATTCAGCGGGTCTCAATAAGCATATTCATGACCAAGACACCATAAAGTCGTTTTCATCGCCCAACGCAGAAAAAGACTGACATTAGGACCTTTCGGCGTGCCATGAGGTCGTTGTGCAACGACTTAGGTAGGAAGTGCGAGCCCTATCATCTCAAACAGGACGTGCGAAGACGTAAGTACAGGCTAAAGCGACATGAAATGCTTTTCAAACATAATGTGTCACGTATCCTTCTATGAAAATTTCATAATTTTGATCATGATTGCAAAAAATATGACATAAAATCCCAAACTCAAGTATACATTTATTCTGATTGTAGTGATTTGCGTTCTGAGAGGAGATGGTTTTGAAGAGAGTTGTGTTCCATTTATTTGAAAACAGCTTATTTTTCAACCAGATATGATTTCCACTTTGAGAGGTGTATACAATTTTCAAGATATTAGCTTTGATTCCTTACTCTGAGCTTGCATTTTAAAATCCCGATCGAATCTAAGTAATATTTATAACAACTGTGTAGAATGTTCGTGTTCCGCTATGAGTTTTACGTTTAACAGTGACCCACATTTCTATGTTGGTCATTACGTTTTATTTTCGCTATTGTAATATTTATATTCTTGGTTCTGTGGTTGTATATGTCGAGGAATCATCATCGTAAAACTGTAAGTTATAGTACTTCTTGTGATATGCGTAATGAAATAGCGTTTGATAAAATGTTTCGCGTCGTTTGAACTGTGCTGTAAATTGTGGATTTCAATGTTCTAGTATCATTAAAATCATAAATGTCATAAATATATATGATACACCGTCCGATGTTCATGAAAATCGCCTTTATGGTTTTATTAGCGCTTAAAGTACTATTTCTTTAGATATTATGCAGAAAAGAAGCACGAAAACGTCGACTACGTCAGTCAGAACATGAAGAATCCTTAGTTGTTAATCGGTTATTTTGCTCGTATTTTAAGGAAACCAAGAGAAAAACTTCAGAGATACTACGACATAGGTCTTGTCTACTTTTAATAAATTGTATTGAAAGCTTCATGTAAAATGAGCAGAATGGTAATACAAACCATCGCATTGTACTTCACATGCCTTCAAAAACAATGTAGTTCACTTTTTAAAAAATTGTTTCCTTTTAAAATTCACTTCCATGCACTTCATAGCATAGTTTTGTGTAGTAAGTTTATAATAGTGTTGGGAGCAAGGAATTTGAAGCTCGCCATCTCTTGGCCAGAGTTCTCTCGCAATATTCGCCGTCCATTAACGGAGTACCGATTAACATACATTAAGAGAGGTATTGAAAGCGACGGGGCGCCATTCAAACGACGACAATGCGCCATTCTGCCTCGATTCCGATAAGGAGCCGCTGCCGCGAGAGGAGCGGAGCAGTGAGCTGAGTCATGGGCGGGAGGCGCATTCGTAGCAAGAAGTTGCCGGGCGAAGCTCTGTTGAGGTACTAAATATCGAAGTTGCTGATGTTGTGCTAGAAAAACTGGGGGAGGGGAATGTTCGTAACATATCACCACTAGAAATTATAAAAATGAACATAAAACCAATCGTAAACATAAAAATCTCCATTATTAAATTTGTTCAAAGTATTGGTAGCCCCCACCGGGATTTGAACCTGGGCCTTCTGGTGTTCGTCCAGCTGCTCTAACCACTAATCTACTGAGACAACCGAGATAACGGGAAAGGTGATAATTGTATCAAAATCTCCTATATATTTCGTCGGCATTATTCTAATTATTATTATTATTATTATTATTATTATTATTATTATTATTATTATTATTATTATTATTATTATTATTATTATTATTATTCGGCAAATGAAAACCATATCATTTATTACGCATTAGTTAAACTTTTTATATGCTCTATTCCCTAACGCTTTTCCCAATGGCAAAAGCAATAAAAGACTAACCACTCAACAAAATTCCACGGTCCTCAAAGCTCTCCTAGACAAGGGACACATCCGACTATGCCTTTTCTGGTCTGACAGCATTTCTCGAGGCACCTCATTCTTCTCTTCTTCTCCCGCACTCGCGAACAAACCCGGCGATTGTTCTTGAAGTTCAGCGCACAAAACGCACCTTGGTCGCAGTTTTTGCTCTCTGAAAACTGAAAACAAAATAAAAATGTATCAACATTTAGTCTTTTCTCATACATTAGTACATAAACCGTTCCATATTCATTGATTGATTAAGTACAAATCAAAAATATCATCTTAACATTTAACTTTAACCCATAGTTACTCGCGCTATGTTTTGCCACACAAATTTCCGCGCGGCGTACTTTGTACGCCAAGCCTATTTTGTTATAAAAATGAACTGCGAACCCTAAATAATATTAAAATATAATTTTTATTTAGTTATATATGAAATGTGTACATAATTTTAATTTAATAATAATATAATAATAACAATATAAAATATAGCATATTAGTCTTCTGCTTCACAGATAAATTATACATCTCTGTATTGTTCCTAATGTAAAGCAAAATAAATTAGTTTAATTATATCAATAAATTAAAAAATAATACTGTGATAATTAAAAGAAAATGAAAACTCACATTGGTACCCGCGCGGCGTAGAATGTACGCCAACGGACACTTTCCAACAGAAAAACAATCGTCTAGCAACTGCAGGAAATCTTACGTAACCGAGTATTGAGGAAGATGCAGGTGAATACCTTCTGGGAGGTTAGGTCAAATGTCAGAACGCGCGCTGATATTATCTGACCCCAAGGGCGATTGCAGTAGCGTACAAGATACGCCAGCGCCAGTAACTAAGAGTTAATATTGTTGTGAGCATTGCTCTCAAAGCATCAGTGGCCTCTAGCGTTCCACAACGAATCGAACGTTCCTGTGCAAGACAGAACCACCTGCCCACCTACCGACTTGGGAGCGTTCCTTTCTGCTCTTCCCCTTCCCCAGGCTACAACTTGCGCGGCGCCTCGCGACGCGCCGAGTCGTAAAACGGCGCGCGGCGATGCGGCGGCGGCGGCGGCGGCGGCGGCGGCGGCGGCGGCGGCAGCGGCAGCGCCGCCTTTCGGGAGATGAACAGCCGAGACGAGCTGCGTCGCGACGTTCGCTACCCCCTATCTCCACCCCCCGCCCCGCACCAACATCCCTCCCCCCTCCCAGCCAACTTCTGCCTCTGCCACCTTCCGTTCCCGCCGCCTCCACCCCATCCCCACCTCGCCTCATTCTGCTCCCTCCCTGCCCTGATGCCTGTCCACGCCCACGCCTCCGCCCCCACCCCGCCTCCATCACCTGCTCCCTGTCGTCATCACCGTCTTCATCGCTCCCGTCGCCGCACCGGCCGCCCTCACTCCTGCCCCCACTGCCACGATCGTCCTTGAAGCTCTCGACGCACTCCATGCGGCCGCCTCCGGCACTCTCTCCGCCATCCCCGGCACGGCCCCTGCGGCTCCTGCATTCCTGCAGTCCTCTCCTTCTTCGCCACCGCCACAATCATCACCAGGACCGCCGCAGACATTGCCACCGATGCCTCCGCGGCCGAACCGTCACTGCCAACATGACCTTCACCAATATCACCACTGTCACTGCCGCTCTTTTCCCCCTACTCCCTACCGGCGCAGTCTTCATCGGCCTAGCCGTCTTCTGCGCTTCCGTCGCACCCTGGTTTCCCCGCCACCACCGTCACCGCGACCACCACCACCACCGCCGCCGCCGCCACCACCGCCGCCACCACCACAACCGCCGCCGCCGCCCCCGCCGCCACCACCGCCGCCACTACCGCCACCGCCACCACCACCGCCTCCGCCACCGCCACGGCCACTACCGCCACCACCGCCACCACCACCATCACCACCACCACCACCACCATCACCGCCACCACTGCCACCACCGCCACCGCCGCCACCGCCGCCGCCACCGCCGCCACCGCCGCCACCTCCGCCACCACCGCCGCCGCCGTCACCGTCACCGCCACCGCCACCGCCACCGTCACCGCCACCGCCACCGCCACCGTCACCGCCACCGCCACCGTCACCGCCACCGTCACCGCCACCGCCACCGCCACCGCCACCGTCACCGTCACCGTCACCGCCACCGCCACCGCCACCGCCACCGCCACCGCCACCGCCACCGCCACCGCCACCGCCGCCAACGCCTCTACGCGGCAAGGTCCCGGGAGCCGCGCGCGGATAGTGGATTGAAAAAGGAGGAGAAAGACGGCCGGAATGGAAAAATGAGAAAGTGCGTTTTCAACTGATGAAACGTCTTTGTGTTACGTGTAGCTCACGCGAAAAATTATTACTCTAAGTTCTGTTTGTGTATCACGGGACTTTGTGGTTTTTCACTTTTTCTTGGCGTTGCATTGTACGATAGTCCTGCAGGTGTGCTTCTGGAGGATCATTGTTGACGAACGTGTGGAGACTTTTTCCAACTAGCATGCATTCCATTTTGTAAGCGTCGTTTAAGAGTTAATGTACTAGAGGAGGTAAGCCACATAGAAATTGTATGTTCAAAGAACATATTAGAGAATTTTGAATGAATTTTTAAGTTTTGAAAGTTTTAGGCCTTTGAACAAAATCTAAATGGAAAAAACCCACCTATTAATCTGAAATCGACGATATTTTCTGCAGTCGAACTTTAAATTTCTGTTGTTTGGTTTCGACCAAAGTTCGAGTTTAGTGTGGGTACAAATAAAAGATACGTCGTATTTTTTCATATTTAAAATTCTATTAATCAGAATGTCAGGTTATTGACTTCTAAACGTTCACTGTTAGCTTTTTCTTTGTAAATCAAAAATATTAATTTAATTGTTCCGAGATCTATTCTGTAGCGTTTAACATAACATACAGTGCAAGCGATGGGCGAGGCCCTCATATGCTGTTTAATTCTACGAAAACCACCAGGTTGTTTTCCACCGGGTCATGTCGAAATACGATGATTTTGGTTCTACATGTTTACATTATTTACTTGGAATGCAGTTGGTACCGTATTTGGTTTAGATTTCAAGGATCCTGAGGAGTCCCCGATGCAACATAGGTAAAATAATAAATGAGCGTATTGCGGGTTGCAGAACCAGATCTCCTAACCGTTGTTGGACGGAATTTTCAATACTGTTCCCAACATAGTAAATGTTTCTATAGTTGTACATCAGAAAGTTTTATGAACCTCTGTGTTTTGATATCTTCCCAAGAGAAACTCATATCATTGAATTAAAGTTAATGTAAGCATGCACTTTTGTTTCGCTTAAAAATTAACTGCAGAGTCGTTGGGGTGGCATAGGTTGTGTAATATTGAAAATGTGTTTGCTGTAATATACCAGAATAAATAAAAATGTTTATACAACTAATGATATAACTAACAAACTTTGAAATAATATCTCCAAGTACAATAGCGCCCTATCTTTTACTTAATTTTCTGCTATTATTTCATTACCTAGTGTGCCAGGGTCCTACATATCTTCAAGTATTCTTCTTATGCTACGTATTCACTGCATTTTCACAACGTAAAATGTGTCAGATGAAGTTAGTTATACTATATGTTACTGAAGGTACTAAAATGATACTTTTACATTTTATCTTCCTGTCTGTAAAAACTAACATCAGCGCAAGTAAGACATGAGCCTAAAATAAAGTAATTTCCTCTTTCATTTCAAACTTTTCTGACGGAATGTGCCTCTGGTCGCAGTATTTTCTTTGAGTCTGAATTTTAACACGTCTTCAATAATCGAACGACACAATTGACATGAAATAAAACCCAAATGGAAACAATGTCCGACTAACGCACTATAGTACATTACACCATTTTCAGAAAAGTCACAAAAATAATTTCACGAACCCCAACCGCTCTGAGAGGACAAGTCGAAAGAGCGCGCGATGTGTATTGTCGCAAGAGCATCCGAGCGCCGAGCGACACGTGTCCACGGACAAAAGGTCAGCGCCCCATAGAGGCGCATGGGGCGCGCGCCTTTCGCAGAGAGTCAATGAAACCCCTGCGTGAAGTCGGCGATTCAATTACTGGCCTCGCCGCTCCCGGTGCAAAGCGCGTCGCCGGGCCATTGGGGAGGGGCGCGGCCGTCACACGTTACGGGCACAGAGACGCGCGCTTTGTTAGAGCGCAGGACGCCAGTGTTAGAGAGCTGTGGTAGAAGAGGTTTTGAATTTGGAAAATAGGGAAAATAAAGAGAAATTATCAAACAGGAGAGGGGAAGGAAAGAGAGGGAATGATAATGAAGGAGGGAGAATATGAATGAATGAAAGTGAATGTGAATGAATGATAGTGCATGCGAATGAATGGGAGTGAATGTGAATGAATGGGAGTGAATTAGAATGAATGGGAGTGAATGAGAATGAATGGGGGTGAATGAGAATGAATGGGAGTGAATGTGAATGAATTGGAGTGAATGTGAATGAGGGAGGAGAATAGGGGGTGATGTCTAATGTGGCCCCTTCCCTATTGAGTTCGCCACTGCTACACCACCATGATATTTTTATACTAGTTAACTACTAACTTTGGTACCGAAACCATACGGTAAATAACATTAATATATAATAATAATAATAATAATAATAATAATAATAATAAATTTAGTTAATTTTAACACAAGTTAACAAATACAGCAGATGCACCCGAATGAGCAAATACTTGTGCACGAGTGCGTATCAAGTAAGCTTAAATAAACTCGCACTTATATATATCAGCACCTCCGTCACAGTGACATCGTCCACATCCATTCCGATCACTACCTCTCTTCCAGCGACGCTCTGGCTCGCCGGCGCCCAACCGTCCCGCCCTCCTGCCGTCCGGCCGCCCGGCCGCGGCGGCGTCCGCGTCCGTCGCGCAACCGCGCCTCCTCTTTGATCTCCGCGCCAGCGCCCTCGGCCGTTAATTGGCGCGCGTGCGTCCGATGGCGTCAGCGAGCGATTGAGTGGATTGGTGAAGGGGGAGGGGCAGGTGCGCTATTGACAGAGGACATTTTTCGATGGCGCCTTTCGCTTCGAGCACCGAATGCACCTGGTCCGTTGTGCGAATTGTTGCGAAGAGGATTGTTCTATATCGTCCTCACGGATGTGAAGTTCTTTTGCAGAAAGGTAGAGGAGGTAGAGGATAGCAGGGAGACACTGCTTTAGTTATGAAGTTGCTTCATGTATATGTGTATATATATATATATATATATATATATATATATATATATATATATATATATATCCTTTTTTAACTTTGGAATATAATTTATTCATGTTTTTGCAGAATATGAAATTATATTTGATGTGTACGAGGAAACGAAGGAGAATTATAAAGAGAGGGGGTTTGTATTCTATGATAATAAAACTTACCTGAAGCTATTAATATTAGAATGGAATCATATTTGAATATATGGGTTAATCATGCTCTTGCGTTAGAGAAATTTTAAAAGAAAAAACAAATAATAAGAAAACATTGTTTAAATATTCTGTTTACTGCAAATGAAAACGGTTATTTACAAGGACAAGAAAAATTCTAATAATAATACACTATAAAGTTCTTAAATAATGCCTTAATGTGGCAGAGTAATTTTGATATTTCCTCACTTACTGGTGGCAAGGCACAAATCTGTAACAATCGGTTCTTTTGGCAAAACAATTGAAATGTGTCATCTAGACCTTGTATGTTAATGAAGTCTCACTGATATTCTTGTGGTGCTTATAAATAAATCTTAGAACGTTATGAGATAATGCAGTTTTGTTTGCAACAGCAAAAATTTTGGATAACACAAGTAAGCTTTTAAAACCCATTCTTCCATTTTGAATACTGTTTCAGCAGTTGGTTTTGTGGATTATTATGTTCTTTTTATACATTCAATTAAGAAAAATAAGCGCATTTAAAAATTAATTAGAATAGTATTAAAATCAGAAAATGTATCTGGAAACATCAACATTTCTAAAAATGTTAATGATATACGTTAATAGAATACCATCAAATTATTATTTCAGCAGAACTTTTAACCTCGCATTCCTGACTCATATCTACTTCTTCTTTCACCACACATCTAATTTATCGTAGCTTTTTCCTACGTCTTCATGACGCTAGGTTGGTGTCTTCATTATACTAGGAAATTTCCTAGTCGATAAACGTTTGATAGTATAGATCATTTGCTTTACTGCCTTAACACTGACAACGACAATAATGTCACATATCATCTTCTAAAGCAGGCGCGTCAAACTGCGCTCACATGAGCTTCTCTACCCCCACCCCGCTGGGTAGTCCGGCGCTTCTAAGGGCACGGGAAACGTCCCCTCACTCCGCAGTCATTTCACCTTAAAATACAGAAAGAGGTTATGTGCACTAGGTGGAACTGTGCGAGGCGGTGACTAGTTATTTCATACGAAAATATGTTTGCCATATTTTTTTTCTTTCAAATAATCGAGAATTGTATTATGTTTATTTTCTTCAGTACTTATTCATATTTGAAGTTTATTTTCTTACTGAATTCTCCTTAAATATCTTTGCTAAATCACCGGGATATGTTTGGAGAGCGAATTCTCTTTTTGTTTTCGATTTGCATGGAGTAAATCATTCAGTTATTTATTTATTTATTTAGCAATAATGTGAAATAAATTAACAAGCCTTTATAAGTTAACAATTATTGCTTATGAACGGACAGTGCTTTTAACTGACAAGAATATTTGTCTTTATGTAGTTAATATATGTACAAAGTTTGTGCGCTTATAAGTGCGCTCTTAAGTAAACAGGATTACAAAATCAAGATATTTTTGATTCAATGTTTTAAAACTTAAGTCTCAATTGAGAATTTCCAATTGGACAGATGTATTATTTCATTTTAATGGATCATTTATTTGCCTTAAAGAGGAAATAGGAATTAATATAGCTACATTTGTGACAATAACTCTCAAGTATCTTCTCCCAATGACTGTCATGGCCCAGCTATCCAGTGGCGTACCGCCATTTTCTAGCATTTGTACAACCCTTACTTTTAAATCTTGCGCCAATTTCTGTGGACCCAGGGCCAGCGAGCTCTAGTAAGCTTGTTACCTTGCCCACGACCTTCACATTATTGTTCTAAAAATAATTGCGAGTGTTCTTGTCTGTCCGAGTGACGTCGCGTCTAAGTCGGTAACGCCGACGTTTCGACCATATTATTGTGATCTTCTTTAGGGCCGGTTTGCGCCGCGATAGTCGGTGCTCGGGTTCCGTAAAGCGTTCTAAAATAATTTTGATCTTCAACGGCTTAAAATTTTAAAGCGCTATCGGAATAAATCACAACGAATTTAGTAAGAAATTGCTTGGTTTTTTAGAAACGTTTAATCTATAAACGTTGATTTTCAGAAATATTTGCGAAAAACAGATTGAGTGCACCTATAAATTTTACTTTGATAGGAAAGAGAATGGAAGGAGTTGCTACGAAATTTTGTGTAAACTATGACTTTTCTGTCCTTGCTGGCCGTGTGTACAAAATTTATTTATAGTTACAATTAAAGTGTAGATTTGTATTTAACACAAATAACCAATTTTTTCATTTAATAGAAAATAAGAGACAGACTGAAACAAAAGTCGTAAAAAATTAAATACATTTTATATAATAAATAACCTTTCAGGATTAGAAAAAAGCAATATATTAAAATTACAGAAAGAGAATTAATATTACAAATATTGAAGAAAGAAAGTAATATATTTACACATTTAATGATAATTACAAAACAACCAATTCAGTAAATAATACCAGTTATGAAAGATACAAGATATCTACAATCATGAACAATATCCTCCTTTCAATCCTTATTTTCGAACTATACATTCCCCATTCGTAACTATTTATTCTATTTTCTACAACACATCTGTCTCACCATAACATTTTTCAATGTTTTCATTGCATTCGGCTTGTTTCTACTTCCTACTTGAGCTGCGTGGTCGATAAGTCTATGACAGAGGCTGCGCAATTAACTGAGCCGGCCGTCTCGGCGCGGCGCGGTGCGACCGGGCTATATGAAAGCTGCTATTGTGAGCAGAGCGTCCCTCCTCGCCATGACTGACGTTCAATTTCGTCTCTTTTGCGTTTTTCATTCGCTCTGCTCGAGTCCAAACATTCCCAATATTTCAGAAATCACATAGGACTGGCTATGAATTGGTATTTTCACTTCTCTTTTTCTCAGATATTTCGGGAGGACAATGTCCTGTTAATTTGGTTGAACATTTTCAACAGTAAATGACAACGTGAATAATTAAATCAGAATAAGAGTACGTTCATTTTATTAGGCAGTGTGTTGAATTTTAATTATTTGTATTGTTTCACAGCGTGGAAAAATATAATTAAGTCGAACGCACGAGTAATATAAAAGATCTCAGAAAGAGAGGAGAGTTCCAAATTTAGTCTAGAAATATTCAATAAACAACTAAGTTAGAAAATTTAAATATTAATTGACCTTTTGATAATGATAGTTAACAGGAATATTTAACAAAAGAATTCAGTCATCATAGACACCAATATTCATTCCATTAGTATTTTTATTGCTACTAATTGTGAGCACTGTCATTGTCAACATGGCCATTACCAATTGGCTATTGTTTTTACAGTTCACCTCACCGTTCTTCTCACCAATCCTATGCTCTTTCTCATGACCATTTCTCTCCCATATTCTATCACGTTCTCATCCAAACCCTTATCACCATGGTTTTTCACCATTTCATTCAACATCAACAATTCTATCACAGATTCCATCACCGTTCTCATCCACGCCCTTATTACCATTAGTCATCTCTTTTTCACCATGACCGTCAACATCACCAATTCTAGCAGAGATTCCATCACAGTTTTCATCCCAGCCCTTATCACCATTTGCCATCGATTTTCACCATTTACGTCAACATCACCAAGCCCACCTTCTTCAAGACAACGCTTTTCTCTGACGTGTCTCCTCGGAGGGTGTTGGGGCAGACTGTGCCTGAAATCTGGCCCAGTTAGCTGGCGCCGTGCTGCGAATTCTGAGGCGGCAACTTTCAGGGTGCGAAACGAGCCACCCACCCTTTCCCTCTCTCCCTCTCATTCTTTTCTCGTCTCTCTTCCTCTGTCCTTCGCCCTCTGTCGATTGGGATTGGGTGTGAGATGAATTCATTAATACCTTCGCTGTCACAAAAAAATCACGTCCCCTAAACTTTAATTATGGACCATTGAAGCGAGCAAACCGCAGGGAGTCGAGCTGACAAAGTTGGCGGAATTGAGGGAAGGAGAGGTTTGTTTCCTGTCTCACTCTTTGCTTCGTATCTCCAGTTGGATGATGGACGACAGAGAATTCAAGAAGGCGCTGGTGGATTCGAGAAGTGACGAAACGTCGCTTTGTTTGAGTCTGTACTTTACAAAGTTTTCAAGCTTCAGTCCTACTTTGCGCTTCAAAGAAACTTTTGGAGGAACGAGAATAAAATCGATAATGCGTTCCGGATGGTTTTTATTAATTTTTGGGGACAGAAACTTGATGTTTTATGCATCAATTAATGATTGTCAGAATGTAATTTCAAGATTCCTTTTGATAGGTATGATAGTTTTTGGGATGCAATCAAATATGCTGGATTTGGAATTTCATATTCTGCATCCAAGCAATATGTTCACTGTCACCAGTGGAATGTACTTCGCGACTTCACATTGTGTTGGATAAAAAAGTATTAAATTCACTTCTAAACACATTTGTTTTGTAATCGTCTTTTTGCGCTCCTCGTCATTGTATTTATTCATTATAATATTGCCCGTTTTCCTTCCAGAAATTCGTGAATGATTTTCATGTGTGGAGATCGAACCTGGAATAATCGTGGGTGTTGGCCGATCCTGACTTTAACTAATTATGCATTAGGCCATTAGTGTTTATAATTTCTTTTTTAATAATACTACCAAACATAATTGTACATGTGATATTGTTATTAACAAAATAGAATGCCACTTTATAATGCCTAAAAAATAAAAGGAAAAATATTCCTAAAAAGAAAAGGAAAAATCTTTCTAAACAAGAAACTTCCAAAAATGATTTCAAAGTGCAGTGTATTCACTTTATGTTACTAACTACACAGTTTCTCCAATGTTGTGGGCCTGTAACATGAATCAGACAGTTTTACGGCAAGACGACAGCAAAAGCATTTCTTCGAAGACAAGCGAGCATCTAGCAAACAATTACCTCCCAGACGCGACAAAGTAACTTTCCTTCCGTTGCTATGCAAGTTTTTAAAGAACTCCTTCATAGAGACGCCGTGTAAAGTACGCCCGAGACATAAATTAGGTGAGCATCTGGCGGAAGCTTCGTTCTTTTTCGTGGCGCCGTTGTCGCGACATGCAGCGGAACCCCGGCGGTGGTGACCTCTCGTAAAAAGGAACACCAACGCGACCTGCTGGTGCGTAGTTGCTCCCAGCCTCCCACCCCGCTAGGCACCAACCGCTCAACACAACGCCGTCTCTGCCTCCACTCCATTGCTTCTCCGTCCCCTTCGCGACCTTCCCCGCCCAGCACTGTCCTCATTCGCGTTACCCCATCTCTTCCTCCCCCACCCTTCCCACATCCACTCGTCTAGCAAAGCCACGCCCCCGCCCCTCGCCTCGATCCACCCAGAACCTTGCCCCACTGCGCCATCTTCGCCACGGCCCTCCCATCTTCTCTGCACCTTCTGTCTCCTTCCCCGCTCTCACCCTCCTCCAATGTCCATCTCACTCTGTCCCAGTCTTCATCATCACTGCTGTCATCTACTTCTGCTCCAGCACTTACCCAATCCCATTCTTACCTTATTCGCGTCTTTGTACCGTCTGCTCACACTTGTGTGAGCCTCTCCTGTGTTTGTGCCTCTCCTCTCCATCTTCCGTTCCCTGGTACATCGCGTGCTTGTTCTCTTGCCATTCCCTCCCTTATCACCCTCGACCTCACCCAATCATCACCCTCATCCCAACTCGGACCTCTTCCCGTCCCCACCGCGTTCTCGCGCTCTCAGTCTTCTTCCGATCGCATGGCACCTATGCCCTAACCCCATCCATGCTCTTAACCCATCTGTGCCCTCTCTCCCTTCCCACCCTAAACATATGTCCGCATTCACCCCGTCCCCGACCTCACACATATCTTGTCCCGCACGCAACTCGTCCTCATCCCCCCTCTTTACATATCGCCCCCTTGGTAGAGCTCTCTTCCCTTTTTCGATCCCAGGACGTCCACTCCCCTCCGCCCCATCCCTTTGGACTCGGCCCCTGTTGCTTCCCACAGTGTTGCGACTTCGCTTGGCCCCTTTCCATCGCCCTCCCTCCCCGCCGCAGCGCCCGGCCTTGTTTCCCGCGAGTGCGGAGAAGATGCCCTCTAATGGTGGTGGCTAAAAACGCCGTCGCTGTAATTTTCGCCCGGCTTCTTTGCCCATTAGGTAGCGCGCGAAATTTATGCGCGCCGGGTCTACCCCCAACGAGAGACCGGCGGAGGCGGTCGCGGCGGAGATGGTTGCACCGGCGGTGAAAGAGGCGGAACACTGTGTTGCATTGACGACTTATAACGGGAAGCACATCAGTTCGGGGGTTATTATGTATATTCAAGCATATATATATATATATATATATATATATATATATATATATATATATATATTCATTCATTCATTGCCTTATTCATTAATTAAAAATAAGGCCTTATATTATTTAAATAAATATAATCTATTAGCTCTAAAAAGTATTAACATTTTCGGAAACCTCTATTAAAATGCTATTATATTTATAATCAGACTACAGTTTCATTATTCTTGTATTTGATATCTCTAATAAATTTCTTTTAAAAGAAGTAATGTAAACTTGGACTAGACGGTTCACAAAAATATGCTTTAATATGTTTTCTACTCACCATTGTATTATGTACTCTAAAGTAGATGATTTACTACTAATGCAGAATGCTGAAGATTTTTGTCATTTGGTTAGACTCTCAAAAATTTCAAACGTCTGAATACTGAAAACACATTTATTGGAAACGCTGAGTTTGCAAACGCAAATTAAAAACGCAAAGTTAAGTTCCTGGAACCTTTCATCTTCTTAGTATTCCGAGAACAAGTGATGAAAACCCCACATGAGGATTCCTAGAAAGGAACGTAATAACGCACACCAATTCAAAAAAACTGAATCGGGCCCTGCGTTTTGCCCGACCCATTTGAATACGCATTTCATGCGCTGGTTGAAACCTCGTGTTTTGGCCCTTGCGGTACACCTTGCTGCCGCGGACGGCGCCCGCCAGAGGCAGCTGGACCACGCGACGGTTCCGCACTCCGCTAGTGCAAATACCGCGCGCTGCGCCACTGGCGAATGTTTGGCTGGTGGTCAAAAAACAAAGCGAGAGGAAGTGCACGATATAGGCGCGTGGTTCGGCGTAGGGAACGATTTGGTCGAGGTGTTGCCTTCAAGATTTTTTTAAATCTATTTTTTGCCTGTTCGACTGTACAAGTCATTCAGGGATTTTAAAAATTACAATTAATTGACTTGTGATAGTTCGTCACTCGCACATAAATGTTTGTAATTGTTAAGGGAATACAAGTATTATAAGTTACGATGTAATTATTGGCAGAATGTATTTATATTTAATATTGTGAAATTGTGGTAATGAGAAGAAGTAGTGCATTGGCTGTGTGTGTTGTAATGTGTATTTGAAGGGAAAGGACTAAATCTATGGAGGTCTGAATTACTCTTTGTGGAATCGAAATTTAATTGTACGAGGAAAATTGTATGATTGACCAAGATTAAAAGTAGTTTTATGTGGTAATTTTGAAGTAATTTGAAAAGATTTTTAATTTGTAGTGCTTTATGGACAATTCTTTATTAAATTTGCAATCTATTCGAGACGACTCCGGTGGCGCCTGTTCTACTTCTGGAGCTCGTACTGGTGATGGGAATGGCGGTGAAAGAGGGGTGACACCTGATAGATTAAGTCGGGTTTTCGGACGCGTGAACTGCTATAGTCTTAGTTCCCTAAGAATGGTTTTTTCTCAAGGGGATGATTTTCTTCCTCTGTGGGATAGAGAGATTTGGAGCCAACCTACACAACTGCTTGTGAGGTTTTCCCCATCCAGATATCTCCCACCGAGGCACCGACTCAGCCAGAACAAGCTGTATGCTCTCGGTAGGTTTCCCGACGTGTGTGCATGTAGTAGAATGCACGTGAGTTCGTGCAACGCAATAATATCTGTTTTGTACAAGAGAAAGCAATTCTATTTTTTCCACAACTTCATTCGCTTCCCATTGATGGACAATAAGTAATATCGCCTTGCAATTTGTGTAAAATAGTTGTTTATGACCCATCATTTTTTAAATTATTAGTTTTTTTAATTCGAATTTTTGGGCAACATTATTTTATAAATATAAATCTGTAGTCACGGGTAGAAGTTCGTAAGTAAAAAATCTTAGTCGGGAGGAAACAAGAGTTAAATTATTGAGCCGTAAGGTGTATTAAGCCGATGAAGTTATATTTCCTAACGCTTTTTTGTCGTTAAGGAGACAACATGAATTCAGTCGTTTTACTAAAATAAAATATGGAAATTTACCTTGTAGTGTTAGTTCGTAACCCAATTTAAGCCAAAAAATGACTTAAGAACATTCACTCCGTGACCACAGAAATAGCGATCTTCGTCCATGAAATAGAGACATCAATCGGCAATTAGTTTGATGTCATAGATTATGTGGAAATCACTCATAAATATTATTTTAGGGGCCGATTCACCTTAAATCTCTTAATTTTCGGAGTTTTTGAGTTACAAGAGTACTCTGGAAAAGCGACGAGAAGGGAGTTGATGAGAGCGGAGTTGACGTGAGAGCGGAGTTGACGTGAGAGCGGAGTTGACGTGAGAGCGGAGTTGACGTGAGAGCGGAGTTGACGTGAGAGCGGAGTTGACGTGAGAGCGGAGTTGACGTGAGAGCGGAGTTGACGTGAGAGCGGAGTTGCGTGAGAGCGGAGTTGACGTGAGAGCGGAGTTGACGTGAGAGCGGAGTTGATGTGAGAGCGGAGTTGATGTGAGAGCGGAGTTGAGGTGAGAGCGGAGTTGAGGTGAGAGCGGAGTTGAACTCAATATTTTAAAATCAGTACCACATATCGATCGCATCATATGTCAAAGGAGTATTTTCAATAGGCCCGAGTATCATTTCATGAATAAGTTCCATTCTTTCTCCATCCATACCACAGAGGGTCAGCGGAATCAATAATGCACGATAAAACAATTGTTTTAGAAATATTTGTTAGATGTTGATGGATTATGCATGAACTCTTAGACGTCGACGTGAGCAGAAGTGACAAGATCACTTCTGCTCCGCCAGATTCTTCATCCTTGATTCGGAGTAAATTAATTCCGAGAAGCAGGGAGTAAGAATTTCAAAATTCATGACGAAGGTCGGGAACGATTTCAGGAACATGTACGGATTTACAAACTCTTATCTGAGATCTTTCCATTTATGTGAGTATACTAAGATATATGAAATCGCCAAATATAACGAAATATGTAAGAAAATTATAGTAATAGGTAAATTAAACGGACTTAATTCGTGCATTATATCTTGCAAACTCTAACAAAATATTTACTATTGTACTCGTCTTCTAAAAACTTATCTGGTACTTGTAAAATATGTATGTTCATGAAATTCTGCGTAATTATTACCATCTACAGAAAACATTCATCATGAACTGCAACTGACTCAGAAATATAAACCTTCCCTTCAATGTAATGCGATTCCGCTCCAACACATTGGCCCAAATCACTTTGGATGGTAATTGGATCCCTCCCTTTGTGCGCATGTCAGAGTATCAGTTTTGGTGAAGCGCTCTTCAAATAAATGTTGCATTTCATGTTGAATGTTACGTATGATGCAATTGATTAAAAGTTGTTGTTTTTTTTGCGTAATTTGAGTGGATCAGGTGTAATGAATGTTCTGCACTGTTGGACATTAATCGTGTTTTTGCCAATATTGATTTGCAAATTATGTGCCATATGATGCCGGTGTATTTCGATACCGAAGTACTTTTGTTTTCAAAAGTAATTTCAAAAACCAGGTGTTGCAATAAACATTTGTTTTTGCTCTTCCTTTTCAATCATGGTAGTTGTAAACGTTAATTTAGTGTATATGTGATTCTGCTGCTTTATTATTGTAATTATAAATAAACTCGTAATAATTATAATATGCGAGGAACATTTGAGTTGGTTAATTATGATAACGACGAGGAAATCAATGATTATTTATATTAATTACTTTGAAAATAAACTAATCCCGCACACATATGAAACGAACAAGAAATAAAAGAATAAGCAAAGTTTCTCTTTCAGTTTCATCTGAATTGATAATATCATGAATACAATTTTGATGTAATAATTAAATAGTTGTTAATAAAAATAAATGAAATGAAAATTGTGAATAAAGCATTCCATCGACGGTAGTAAATCTTTATTAAATCAAGAGAAAAGAGTTTTAGAATCACTACATACTGGGAATTAATTATTTTCAAACAAATGTTTGATTCGTATTAAAACTATATTCACTTATTTTGTTATATTATTTACAAAACTTACAATTTGCCAAGTGTTTATTTGCTTATTTTATGGTTAATGGGTTAGAAATTTCTTCAATATTATTGAGAATTTGCTTATAAGTTTTGAAATTAGAGTGTGCGTCTTCCCTAAAAATCATATTATTTCCAGTAATTTTAGCAGGAGTAATCCAAGATATTCTAGTGCCGTGCGTGACTCAGGCGTTTGCTTTCCTAGTCTCGCGCTCAGGCTGCACTTCTTGCTAATGAAACATCTCTCAAATTTCAATGCTAATTTTCTTCGTTGTCAAGTAAACAACTCACGTTCCTAAACCTCTCTCAGGAGTCCATAAAAGGAGCGCCTCGTGGCAGTTGGGCTAAGAGGGGTGAGGACAGGTACTGGGGATGAGGATGGCGGGTAAGGACGAAAGTGGTGCCGGAAGCGGTGACCAAAGCAGTGACTGAAGCATTGGAAAGACAGGTGCGAGGCGAATTGTACAGAGTAGAATGGAAAGGGTGAAGACGAGATTACAAGGGTGAGGGCGAATATGAGATTAGAATGATGGGAACGAAGAGGAGATTACGCTAGGGGAGCGAGAGACAGGGATGAGTTGAGGAGGGGACGAAGACAGTGAGCGGATACGACGACATGGCTGGGGAGTGAACGGGCGGAGAAAAAATGTCGGGAAAGGCAAGTACTGAACATATGTGTGGGGTGTATTAAGGCGAGTAGCGTAAAAGAATGAGAGGATGGGTGGGCGGATGGGCGGGCGGAAGGAATAGGGTTGAGTAAATGCGAGGACGGAAGCAGGGTTTGAGAAAAGAGGAGAAAAGGTCTGTTCTACAGAGCAGAGCTGAGCTGTTCTGGTGCCTCCTTCGAGCTAGAACAACTCTGCTGAGGCGCCTTTCACTACTGATTCGTGCGATGATAGTAAATGTAGAGAGATCGGATGAAAGCGAATTTTACGACAGCGACAGTGGAACTTGCAGAAAGTGTCGAGTGTGTTGTAATGGCGAAAAGCGTTTGGCGAATAGCATAAGACGCCAAAAACGGACGGAATAAAGTGAGTTGATGAATATATGATAAAACTGGATTACCAAGACATTAGTGGAGGGCATCTGTCTTAGAGTGATGGCGAATTGTGGTTTAATATGTAATGAAGAAAATTAGGATAGGACTATTAGATGCACGAAAGCTAATGTAATGCAGAAAATAAGGAAAAGGTTAAAAAAAGAATGATGGATCCCTAAGTCTGTAATAATTGAAAGGGGTGAATTCATTTATCTGTAAAAATATATAATAACATTTTGAAAGTGTTACGAATTTAGTGTGTAGAAGTGCAAAAGTATCAAGAGAGATGAGGTAGTGAATGTAAAAAATTCAGTAAAGGGAATAAAATGGCGAATATGACCAAAAACTCTTAAATAAGCGAGGATGATTTCCAAGGCCTGAGTAAATAAAATTGACTAGGTATCTGTTGTTAATTGTTAAATTCTCACTGAAGAAAGTTTGTATTGAAATTTGGGAAAGAAATGTGATAATTTGTGACATTATTAGACATTGTAAAGAGTAGAAAACAAAAATAAATTATTCAGAAGCAGTTTGAGCGAGTAAGGAAAGATAATGGCAAAGAGTCGTCGTTAATAGGGAGAACATCGTCTATTGTAATTATTGTACTTACAGCTCTGACATCTCGAAGTGGTATGTAGGTGAAGAACGATCAATACAATCAGTAAATAGCTGGATGTCACAAACTTGCTTTCGTCAAATGTACCGATCAATGTTGGAATACGCGTTGATGAAATAGACTCGGAAACAATTATGTGTTTACATCTGTACAGTAAATAGTATACAAACAATACTCCATATTGATTTTTAAAACATTTAGATGAGAATGCCTTACGCATTTTTTCTCTATTAGAAATGTTGTAAATACTTGACATCTTTATAATAAGAAAATTATCAGAATAAATATTTTTACGTTAACTTGAGACAGAATAGGTAATAGTTTTATTATTATTATTATTATTATTATTATTATTATTATTATTATTATTATTATTATTATTATTATTGTTATTATTATTATTATTATTATTATTATTATTATTATTATTATTATTATATTTTTGCTATTTCTGGATGGTGTTACAATGTCACGTTGACGTGCTAGACCTCCATCATCTTCCAGTAATGTAACAGTATCCGGCTTCTAGAATTTCCATCTAGATGGTGACTTTATTTGTTTACATACTTCCCTGATGTCGAAAATCCACTCTTCGAAATGAAAG
Organism: Teleogryllus occipitalis; assembly: GCA_011170035.1. Lineage (NCBI taxonomy): Eukaryota > Metazoa > Arthropoda > Insecta > Orthoptera > Gryllidae > Teleogryllus > Teleogryllus occipitalis. The sequence goes on along the minus strand of BLKR01003688.1, from coordinate 46,286 downwards.
GCTGTGATGTAAGAAGGAAGTATAACGTGAAGCAGAGATGGCTGCGAGGATCTAAAAGGAGATTGTGTTTACCTCTAACGGTGATTTGGTTACGAGAGTCGATAAAAAGCGAAGAAGTTACTAAAAAATTAAGGCAACGCGGTAAAGAGGTATTTTGTAAGTTGATGACTTAGTTATTTTGATAGTCTTCTAGCGCGCAAATTTGCTATTGAGCACTACGTAAATTATAAAAATGACCATTTGGACACAATGAGGGTGAGACACTGCTTATTAGAGTCTCTGATATATGACTTAAGTAACATATTTAATGAACCGTTTGGAGAATATTTGAAAAAACTGCAGAAGTTTGGCCTTTCAAACTTTAATTTTTTTTTAAATTTAGTTTTGGTATTGTAGAAACGCCAAATAACCGACACAAATGTACCTTTTCATTTAAGAAATATTTCGCCATTGTGCTCAAAAACTGTTTTTGTAAATTTACAGTATTAATAATGGATTGATTAAACAGAAATTCGAAATAAATGTTCAGTATTGACTCAAACGCATTAATACGAGTTGAAATAATAATAATAATAATAATAATAATAATAATAATAATAATAATAAGCAATTTTATTTAAAGAGCTAAACAAATGTAGTTCCGTAGGATAGTGACGTAAGATTATAATTATCAATCATCAACTCCTCTGCCGTTGAAACACACGCATAAGAATAAATGTGAGGTACATTGACTTTAAATTAATTAAAAAATTAATTCAAGTTAATTAAAATTGTTATTCATGAATTTCCACCACGGACTTCATGCTGAGGGGTCCTAGGACTGATATCTAAAAGAATAGGTATTAGAAGAGAGGACATTTAGTGTTAACCAGGTACTGATGAAAAAAGGAGTAAAGAAGAAGAGGGATACACTACTTCATAATGAGTAACAGTGATCGAGGGAAGAGAAGACTGGAAAAACAAATGAAAACGTTTTTAGTAAGAGGTGGTTAGTAACTGGTGGGTGGCTTGCAAAGCGAAAGGTATAAGCGTGCAGTTGTCTAAAGAAAGAATTACCTACAAGTGAGTGATTTCGTGGAGGGAGGGCGTCCAAGATTGAAAAGGGTTTGAAGACTAGAAAAGCAACAGGGAAGGTTTTCTAAAAGGGAAGTCCGAAGAGGACAGATGGTGACTGAGTGGGGCCTGTAAAGAGGTGGGAAAGCCTAGGAGTTTTGCGGAGGGAGGGGGGATGAGGAGAGGATAACTGATGTGGAGAGATGAGAAGCGGCGGGGAGAGATCGCGAAGAGAGAAGCGGGAAGGCGTGACACGGAGAGTGAGAAGGGAAGATGAGGTAATGGCTGAAGAATATTGTGCTGGAATGTGGTAATGACGGGAAAAACTGTTACAGGGAAGGTGGCTAGAAACCTTGCTGCGGGATGGAGTAATGGCTGTGTGGGGTAGTGGCTGAAAAGTGTGGTGCAGAGAAGGTGAAGTGGCTCGAAAGAGTGGTGCGGAGTTTGGATAGTGTCTGGAAAGATTGGTGTTGAGAAGATGAAGTGGCTGGAAAGGATGTTACGGAGAAGGTGAAGTGATTGAAAAGACTGACACAGGATGGGGCTCTGGCTGAAAAGAAGTGTGGGAGATGGAATAGTGTCTGGAAAGAATAGTGCGAAGAAGGTGAAATAGCTATAAAGATTGGTGGGGGATGGAGTAGTAGGAAGACGAAGAGTCTGGAAAGAGTAGTAGTGTCTCGAAAGGGTGGTAGGGGAAAGGTGAAATGGCATGAAAGATTGATGAGGGGATGGGGTAGTGGCTGGAAAGGTTGGTGTTAGGAAGGTGATGTGGCTGGTAGGAGTGAAGATGGGGTAGCTGAAAAGATTAGTAATGGGAAAGTGAAGTGGCTGAAAAGAGTGACATAGGATGGGGCGGTGGCTGGAAAGAGTAGTGTGTGGAATGTTAAGTGGCTGGAAAGAGTGAACAGGGGAATGCTGGGAAGGTTGGTACGGGAAGGTGAAGTGGCTGGAAAGAGTGATGCGGGAATCCGGTGGGGGCGTGGCACAGTGGGAAGGATCGGGGTGGCGGCGGGTGAGGCGGCTGGTGTGGATTCGGCGGAAGCTACTTAGCGCGCTGTTTACTCTGACGGGGGCGGGGCCCGCGGGCCAAGAAGACGCCCGTGAAACGGATCCGTCGTCCTTAATTCCGCGCCTATCGCCGCACTCGCTCCTTACGCCGCTTTTCCATTAGCTCCACGGAGCGGCCGCCGACTGCGGACGCGGCGCGAGTGGTAGTGACAACTACAAGGGTGGTGCAGCCTCTGGGAAGTTAAAGTTGGTCGATGCAAAGGTCACGGGCATTAGTGGAGGTCTAAAAGCAATAATGAGTAATCGAAGTTAATGTCGGTAATAATTGGTTGGTCGATACTATAACGTGATGGTGTGAGATTACTGAATAAAAATGGTGTTACAAAAGTGATAATTCTCAGAATATATTCCACATTTCACTTCGTGTTTGTCTTTACACTTGGTTTTACGGATAATCACATTCATTTTGTTGATTATGGCTTCTATGCTCAATTGTTTTTCTACCAGACACTTTAAGTCTGAATTTTGAAACGGAAGTGGCAGTAAATTGTTCAAAAGAATACGCCAGTGTACGTAAATGGCTTGCAATGCAGGTAAATTATTCCTTGAATAAATTTAGTTTCTTGAATCTCCACTCGCAAAGAATATTTTAATAAGAGAATCTAAGGTCATACGAGCTTCTAGAAGTATTCGGTTTCCTAGTACGGTTTCCCTGCGGTGTGTGGTGTTTAAGCGCAGATATTTATTGCCTAATGGTCTACATACAACATTCTTAAAGGTAAATCTTTAAAATACTAAATGTTCTAGCAGTTCAAATACAAGTGATTGCTAGTAAACAGAGAGCTCTTTGAGAAATTCTTTCGGTGTGTTAAGGAGCTAACGAAAGGCCCCTTGCTAAGGAACGATAACAGTCTTCTATGATTTACAATAGACCATCGACACAAAACTTCACAAGTGTGTAACTGGTGGATAAATACTATCGAGGGCTGCATCCAAAAGATTTAAGACAAAAATTTTCAATTTCGTAGAATATTCCGGAAACAACGGGAGCTCTTTCAATACACAACACACGTTGCACTGCAACACATTGCCCATCGTGCGATAAAATGCTTTCTAGGTTCTTCAAACCACAGTTTTCGACACCCTGAGGAGTGAGAAGTCATATTTCGTATGCAGTAATCCATAAAATGAAACTTCATTAACATTTGACTACAGTTTGAAAAGTACCCTATCTCGTAGCAAAGGTTGTCACAATAATCCTGAGTTTGTTCCAATATGAATCTATTTTCACTTTTAAAATTATTTGGAGAGTTTGTAAATTTTCATTAGATCGAACTAGTTTAACTTACTATTTATATAATAAAATATACACAATTCATAATTTAGAAAACACAACATTTAACTTAATTTCTTAACTCATCGCTCCCCTTTACGACAAAACTGTATCCCGTTCGCCGCATCGAAATTCCAGGCTCTCCGGCGAAGACGCCCCACATTCAAAGGAAACGTCAGCGGGGGTCGCGGCGAGGTCTGCCGAAGCAGGCCGCTTGGCAGCGCTGTAGGCGCGCGTGGGCGCAGATGGCCGGCGGCGGCCGCTGCATAATTCGGTGGCCGTCCGGCTGGGACGTGCCCTGCCCGGCGCCGCCTCGCGAACACGGTTCCGCCATTGCGGGAGGACGAACCCGAGCAGCCGGCCAGGCACGGGACGCGATCGAGCCTGTTTGCGGCGGAGGAGCGGAAAAGCTACGCTGACCTAGAAAGCGGTGGTGGTAGAATGTGGAGGAAACGGATCACCGAACGAAAAGAGAATGGTGATTGAGGTAAACGGTCAATAAACGTATGGAAGGGAAAGTAAAGACTAAAAAGGGATGAATATGGAAGTATGTAGCAAAGGGAATTAAGTAAAATTAGAGAACAGAAGCGAAGAATAAGTGATAAGAGTTTGGGTCTACCCATTGCGGAATTCCCTTTGAGTTTTGTTGGAGATAGCCATCCATCTGCTGTATATAGTTTGCAGTTAAGAGCAATACAGTAACGGCCGTCGAAGAGCGGAAGTGTGACCTAGCGAAGTGAGAAGTTATACGTAAGTTCACTATGATATGGAGCGAGAAAAGAATAGGATATAGAGCGAGAAAGGACTCAATAAGGTATGTTGGAAGCAACCCATCAAGTTACTGAAAGCAAGGAAAACAAATTGCAAAATAGAAAAAAGGCAGATTCATAAGACGAGGAGGCAAAAAGTGAAAAAAATCATGGGAAAGAAGAGAAAAATATTATCGCAGCAGTGGCTGTTGCTGCATTGAAAAATGAAAATTCTAGGTGGAAAGCGCAGAACACCGAGGTGAGCGAACAAATAATAAGGAACTGAACGAGAAACGGGGAAGGAGTAGGGAGTTGGAAATATCCGCAAAAGGAGGTCATTGTCAAAGCAGGTGTGAGAAACAGCCGCCGTTCGAAGCGGAAGGGGGACCAGGGCGCCGGGGCAAGGGGTCAGAGAGAAGACTGGGGCCTGGGGCTGCAGAGTGACGGTAGTTGGCCGTAATGTAGCGCCGTGAGGAGGAAGATCAATGAGCTGCGAGGGGAAGGGAGGGGAGGGGAGTGGTTCCCGCGAACGCTGCGAATGCGATGCGAGCGGCCGAACGGGATGCCAGTGACACGGCCTAGCCGTCGTGCCCCACGGCCGTTGCTGGCAGCTGTCCGTTGCACGCCGCTGCCCGACCCCCATCTCCTACCCTCGCCTGCGCCACCGCCCTTGCCCTGCCCTCGCCCCTGCTCTCGCCCCTGCTCCCGGCCCTGCCCACGACCCTGCTTCCGTCCCTACCCTCGCCTCTGCTCCTACCCTCGCCCCTGTCCTCGTCCCTGCCCTCGCCCTCGTCTTCACCCCTGTCTTAACCCCTGCCCTCCCCTTTGCTCACCTCTCCTAGCCCCCTCCCTCGTCTTTCCCTTCCCCCTCATCCTTCCCACACTCTGCTGCTTCCCTCACCATCACTCTCCCCTGCCCCCTCATCCCTTCCTTTATTCCTTGCTCTTCCCTCTGCCCCCACCTAACCTTTTCCGTCCCTCCCGCTCTCAACAATTACAACGAAAACATACCAGTGTCCAAATGTATCCATGCTTTTGAGAATGTATGTCTGCTCCTGGATCATTCTTTTCTCAGCGTCTTTTCCAGAGACCTACAACCAGTTTCCAGGGTCCATGGACATGAATGTTTACCTTTATGTGTAATCGCTGATTAATAAATGTCCTGAAAATGATTTCAATTAATTTTATTTGTGCGTTCGGTATTAGGTGATATTAATTTAATGAGAGTTAATAAACCCTTTAAAGCCCTTAGTCCCCGTAATATGTCATTATTTTATTACACATTTATATTTTAAATTATTATGTCGATTCGTTTTCCCGAAATATTTGTTACGCCTAACGATCACATTAATCAACATTTTTGTAGGTATTATAGTTTTATATCTCTCTACATTAGTGTAATTTTTGAACCGAAATAATTTATAATTTTATTAAATAATGATCTGTGTTATAAATCTACGTAGTAAAATTTGCGTTTCTCTTTTAATTGCATGATTCTGACAGATATTTAATTAATTACAAGAATTAAAATCTGATCTCTTATGATAGAATTGATGATTTTGTTGTAGATATGAAAAATAAAAAACAAATTCCATGTTATCCATTAACATGTATGACTTAAAACTAAACATATATTGCCAACTATCACTGGGACACCAATACAGGAGAAATTGCATCCTTTTAGATTGAAACATATGTTACATTCTACGAGCATTGCTTTCGTTCCGTTACAATAGTAAGCGTAATATGGTAAAATGTCAACATATTTTGAAGAAGCAGGATGAAAAATTATACTCATTATTCATATCATGGAACTAGTCATCATCTAAACATACGTATTACTAATATTAAATAGTATTTCTCTTTTGAATATATTCACATTTATTATCAATTGACCGGGAGAGGTTGCTCAGAACATCAACTGATGTCACTGTAGTACCTCCCATCGTGAGATCCTGGGTTCGAGTTCCGACGGTGGCAAGATTTTCGAGACTAGCCAGATAGCCAGGTCCAGTTATGTCGCTGTCTGGAGGAGAATTGTTTCGGACAATTGCTGTGATCGGTAGTTTTTCGTGATTTCGGAGAACCAAAACAACATCAGGCGAATGCCGGAGCAGTACCCTACAAACGAGCCACAGAAAGCGCGCAATTTTTCTTCCCATTTCTTGTCCTATCCTCCCCCTTACACACACACACACACACACTAACACACACACACTAATACACACACTAACACACACACTAACACACACACTAACACACACACTAACACACACACTAACACACACACTAACACACACACTAACACACACACTAACACACACACACACTAACACACACACACTAACATACACACTAACACACACTAACACACACACACTAACATACACACACTAACACACTACACTTCCACTCATCCCGGGAGACCGGTCGAGAGCTTAGACATTGTCCCGACTGGGGCGGTGTCCCGCTAGTGGACGATACCTGTTTGGGGAAAACTCCACTAACCGACGGCAGGTCGGCGCCGGATCTTGCCTTGTAGCGGGCCAAAATCACTGCCTTGTGCCAAGCAAAACACGAGCACTACACTTACGGGACAAATGATCTTAGCCGTTGATGTGTCCGAAATCACTAGTAATCATTCAAATTTTCAACTGATTAATATCAGTGTAATATCATTATTGTTGTAATATCAATAATATCATTATTGTTATGAAAAGCCACACTCGTGATCAATTTCGAAAAAAAGCATTGTTGGACTAACTACGTCATTCATCATCAGCGATTGAAACTCGTTCTAATCGATTCGCTCTCCGTCGCGAAGCAAGAATGGCTGCAGCCTGAGTGCATCAGGAGCCGCACGACACTCAGAGCTCACAGGCTGGCGCATGCGCGGTGGGCTCCGTCAACCGACGGCCCGGCCCGGCGCGGCGTGCCGCTGCATGGACCCCCGCCAGGGCGCGCCGCGGCGTGCGCTTTGGCAACGCGCCGTAATTGGATTCCTTGTTTTTCCGACTGCAGCGGGGCCTGCGCAAACGGACCAGTCACGCGCCACATGTGAGGCCGAAACGTCTTTTGAAGTCCGCCCTTCCGCCTCCGCCCACTGGCTAAACAAGAGCCGAGCACATCAGGGGCGAATCCTAATTCCGTATGGATATTTCGACTTTGCATTTTTTATGTTATGGTTGTTGTAATATTAAAATACTGGGTTTTGTTGTTTTGGTCATATAGACATTTTACTACCTCCGTCTCTCATAATAGATTAAATATGAGGAAATATTTCAATTTTAAGAGAAAAACAATATTAACATGTGCTATCGATCACTTCAAGATTTTTAGAGTACTTTTTGAATATTTTTATATTGAACCAAACATTGTAATGGTCATTAAAAGAACTCACATTGGACTGATATAGAGAATTTTTATTAACATTCGGATTGTAGGACGTTTGCCACACGATTTTACATGAAATGTCTATAACATTCACACAAACAATTTGAACCAATTCTCAGTATACTTAAAAAATTTGAACCAATTCTCAATATACTGGAAAGTGAAATTAAGAATCACACTTGTACCACTAAAAATAGCTTGGAATCCTATATTCAATGATAATAAGTCTTAAAGAAAAATATTACATGTTTATGATAGTTTTTGGCTTGTTTTACGTGGTTTCAGAACAAAACTACTTGGGTTTGCTTCTATGTTAGATATCTCACAATTTTCTTATTGTGTTGTTACACTAATTAATTTGTTATTAAACTCAAATATTGAATATTTATTTAGACATTTAAAAACTATCTAGAGATACATTATTATTAGTTACCTACACTTTGTCTTTCTTTAATCTATTTAAAGACAACAAACTATAACAAAAATGTTAATTTTTGGTATCACTTTGCCCAACCAGAATCGTCTTCCGACCCAACGTACACGTCGGGTGTGCACCCTGTCGGCGGCTGTTAAATTCCAGCGGGGCCGTGGCGGGGAGAGAGGAAGCGGTTTTTTCATTATTGCGAGAAAGTTCCGCTTGGCCGCGATAGGCGTCCGCACAAAGGGCGGTGCGCGGGCGGCAAGGCCTCTTGCGCGAAGGGGGGTGGGGTGGCAAGGCCTCCTATTGTCGCCGAGCCGCCGGGCGGGGGCGGGCGGGGGCGGGCGGGGGCGGGCGGGCTGTCGTTTTATGCAGTCAGACGTTGAGTGATTGGCACGTGCCGATAGTCGCCGGCGCCCATTAGAGGTCCCTTCACGACCAGCCGTCCGCACGCACGCCGCTTCCTCCGGACGAAGCGCTGAAGGGCGGAAGGGCGCAAGGGCATGTGTTTGCCGTTGTCGGACAGAAGTTTCTCTGAGGGACTTCTGTCCCTCTCTCGCGTGAGAGCCGGCGCTGCTCGCCATCTCGCTCTGGTTGCCGCATCAAACGCTCTCCTTTTTTGGGCGAGCGCGTGTCCCCGAGGGTGGTTTAAAGTGCCTCTCTGTGTATAGATGGCTTTTGTTGTGAGTTGCTGTTTTGTTTCTGGTCGTCCCTTGGATAAATTATTGTAGATTGTAGAAAAACAATGTTTTCCGATGAATCATGGAAGTTTCAAAACTGAATGTGTTAGTAGTTCAATATTTTTCCTACAACGCATAAACGAACTGTCCACTTCTGAAATGATGGACTGTTGATTGATTGCGTCACAGCTTTTCATAACAGAGGTTTATTACTATTAATTAAATGTCGATTTCCTTGACATGTTTTCCTGAAATTGCATTTATAATGTGAAATACCATGAAAATATTCCAAATGCAACAAACAGTTTGTGAATCAGCAAACCGCTTTTTTGTTATACATGCATATAGAACCTTCATTTATATAAATTATTCGGCCAACACTGTCATCCTAATGGATAATGTTAAAATGACTGTTTGAACTAAAAATAATCTGTGTTCCTGGGAATTGTGACGAGCATTCTTCCATATGTATTGCATTTTAAACAAGTAAGTATTAAATAAAAACATTAATTTTTAACTAGGCATACATATGCTCACATTGTGCAATTTTAAAATTACTGTATCTAAAGTAAAAATAACTTCATACTTAAACTTTAAAGGCTTCTTACAACCTACTATAAATTGGGGTATACTCCAAAAATATAATATAACGTTCCAAAACTTCTCATTGTGTAGATTACTATATAAGAAACCTAAAATGTATTCCTCATAGGGCATGAAAACATGGATTTAAGGTCTGATACACATCACTCCTGATACTCCGGATGGTAGTGAGTTGCAACAAAATGATGTCGCAAGTTGTTCACACCCCTATATTTCCCTATCCTCAATTTCAATCTGGGAATTTCTACATTATTGTCTTAAATATAGGTGAATGTTGGTGAAGTCCCCTAACAAACGGAACATGGATCGTGCGTGATCTTTGCTTCCTTTTCCTTGTCCTATCCTCACTCTTTACTTACAAGCACTTACACTTCCATTCACTACGCTAGCACACATGTCGGGTAACTAGTCGGGGCCATAGAACTTGACCCCTTGGAAGGTACCTGGATGGGGAATACATGGCAAGCCAACGTGTTATTTGGCGCCAGATCTCAACATCCATGAAAGAAGAACAATATCATCTCCCGTGATAAAAAATATACACTAAACGTACGGGACTAGTGACCATAACAGATGAGCGCCCGGACACACGAAATAATCAATCAATCAATCAATCAAAACCAAATCGGTATAGTTACATTGTATATTAAGTGTAATGAAAATAAAAAAGAGTATATCATTCTCTTTATTATGTAGCATAGTATTCTGTTTATTATGTAGTTACATGTATTAGATAGTAAAGAGAATATAATTTTCTTTATTATGTATAGTATTATGTTTATTATGTAGTCACATGTATTAGACAGTAAAGAAAATATCATTCTCTTTACTAGCTAATACATGTCTAATACGTGAGAGTTTCTTAGAACAGCACTGTGATATTGTGAGCCCGGCGCGGCGGAGCGTTGAAAACGCACTGCCCTGCGCGCACTGGAGTGCGGGGCGCAGCGCGATGGCCGGCCGCTGCCAGATGGGCGCGCGCGAGAGCTCTCCACCTGCACTCCATCATGAAAATCATCATCATTAGGGTCGATGGAGCCTGTTTGTCATTCGCATTATCCCGCGTCCATCCGGCGCGCGTCGCCCTGAGCGAGTGGGAGGGGGGAGGGGGAGGGGGAGGAGATTGCAGGGGGTGGGAGCGCGCGACAGATTTTAGCCCAAAGAGGGAGTTATGACGGAAAGTAACAGAGCGCAGTGGAGAGGAAAGAGTGGTTTTGAGAGTGACCTGTGTGAAGTAATGGAGAAGTAAAGGATATGTAAATGAAGAGTAATGAGCAAGAGCAGTGGAGTCGGTCGAATACTTAATAAGATGTAATTTTTGGTCGTTGATCGTGGAATATATCGAATAAGTAAATTTTAGAAATGGAAAATACTTATTACAGTGGGTGTGAAAAAGGAATGAAGAAGATTAGATAAACGAAAAACAAGAACAATAGTTAAGTAAATCTGGGTTGGATGCTGATAGAAAGAATTGGTGGAGCGGTGCCAAATTGGGTAGTATTACTTGGGTAATAAACAATAAGTGGGAAGTAGAAGATGGAAAAAAGAAGAAAGAGATAACTAAAAATTTCAGGTTCTAAACATCGTGAGACTGAGTAAGACTCCAATGGAATCGGCTTTTGTATAATGTCCAGAGACGAGTAAGAGAGAGACAGGAGAGCGGGCATTGAAATGTAGGTAATGAGATCAGAGAATAACGAAAGCAAGGAACGACGATGTTTGAAGAGAGGGCGAAAGCAAACCAGACGCGTGACGTATCTCCGCGGACATCACTGGCTCTGAGCGGTGAGTGTGAGCGAGGTGGGACGGGGTGATTTGGGAGGGAGGCGGTGCCAGCGATCGCTCACGGGTTGGCGCGCTGGCGCATTTCGCTGGCGCATCAATCAGAGGCGGCCTGGCGCTTCTTTCCGTCTTTCGCTGACGAATGGCGCGCGGCTTCATTAGGTCTCGCGATGCCCGCGGCCGCCGCCCGTGACCCAGCCCCCTTTGGCACCGCTATGAGGATAATGCACGCTCTGTGCATACGACCGAACAACCGACTGTGATGGCTCTGCAACAACCTCTGCAGCATCATTGACAGGAAGGATCTAGGTCTCTCGGCAGTGGCAGGTCTTTTTGACATTAGCTACGTAGATAGCGACGTCGATTTCGACTGCTTTCTGGAAAAGAATTCTAGCGGTCGGTTGCTCTGATCGGTAGTTTTACGTGACTCTGGATTACCACAAACAACACCAGGCGAATGCCGGAGCAGTACGCTAGCAAACGGGCCACAGAACGCGCGCAATTTTTCTTCACATTTCTTGTCATATCCTTCCCCTTACACGCACACTTACATGCAATACACTTCCACACATGCCACGAGACTTCTTTCAATACCAGGCGAATGTCGGAGATATACTCTATACTCTACAACTAAAAAGTTGTCAGTTGACCTTGCATGATTTTTCCTTCATCCTTCATCGTTCATCCTTGTTCCATCCTCTCCCCTTACACAGACATGCTCTACACTACCATACATGACAGGATACCAGTCGGGATCGTAGAGCATGTACCTGGTGCGACGATAGCAGGCTGGGGAAGATGACTGATGGAGGGATCGTGCAAGTGGATATGCAGGTCGAAACCGGATTTTGGATTTCAGAGGGGGAGGACCACATTACCTTTGGAAGTATAACAGGCACTACACTTGCGGGAATAATTGCCTAAGTAGTTTACGTACCTGGAATCGATACTTACACACTCACTCTCATGTTAGCGGGTGATAGATTAGGAGATCATTGCGGAATGCAGGGAGAGAGAGTGAGAGGAGGGGAAGAGATGAGGAAGTTGAAGAGAGAATGGGGGCGGAGAGAAAGGGTTAGATAACAAAGGATAGAGAATAATGTAGAGAAAGGATATAGAACTGGAAATAAAGAGGGGAGGAAGGTAAAGAGAGAGGGAGAGAGAGAAATAGAAAGAGAGAGGGAGAGAGAGAAATAGAAAGAGAGAGGGAGAGAGAGAAATAGAAAGAGAGAGGGAGAGAGAGAAATAGAAAGAGAGAGGGAGAGAGAGAAAGAGAAAGAGGGAGGGAGAGAGAAAGAGAAAGGGAGAGAGAGAAAGAGAAAGAGAGAGGGAGAGAGAGGGGGAGGATAGAAATAATCGAAGGATGTACAGAAGATCACGAGGAGTAGGGAAGAAAGATAAATATAAGAAATCTATAAATAAAAATTATATTTGGTTAGAGATAACTGTATGAGAATGAATATGAAATGACTCTGGACATTTCTATGTACAAATTGCATCGACAGTTACGACATTAATGAATTTTTCTGAGCCCTCTTTCGACTTTTCTTATATTAATTTCAAGATTATTTTAAGTTTTACATTGTATTTTCTATTAGCTAAGAAGTTCTTTTAATGTATCGCGATTTGTCAATTTAAAATGTATCGCATACTATTTTAATATTGTCTGTTAAATTTAGAAATTTTGTCAGTGTTTACGTGAAAATAGGTTTATGAATTAAAAATTTGAATTCGTAAAAAATTATTTGTCATGTTTAAGAAAAATTAAACAAAACAATTTTTTTCGTTAAAGTAATATCCTCATCAATATTTTGTGTGCTTCTGAGTCGTAATTAGTTTTTTCACATTGTCATTTTCTGGTTTTTATTACATGTCATGCACATTTCACACATTATATTGCCTTCATAAAATCCACCAAATTCGTTGCATTATTTTCAGTTAAAACATTTCTGAGATATATAATTTGTGTCAACAGTAGACGACAAAGTAAATGCAGACATTTCATTTTGAGGTTAAATTCAACCTTTTGTGAAATTAAATAACACACAAACTTACTTCAAAGTGTTTTTACTATATAATTTCAAATATTTTTCACTCAAAACAATGCATAATTCGTTCATCATATATTTTTAAAAAATCTTGTTTTCATCTTCCTTGCCTGCTTTTGATTCAGTAATTAGGTTCAACACTTATTTTTTCTGGGTTGTATTTCAGGTAGTATCCCCAAATAACAGTCATGTTCAAATCAGAATATTATTTTTCCTCTCAGATTAACTCAAGAAGAACGACCCGAACTGATATTTTCCACCGACCTTTCTTTAATATTATTTTGTTCCATTCCCTAATCTCTTCAACACGGCACAGCCAAGAAAAATGCGCCTCTTTATATTTTTATTTATCAAACGTTTTCTGAAAGAAAAGACCGGAAGCGGTAGCTCAGTGCATCTACTGATGTCACTGCAGCGCCTCTGACCGGGAAGTCGTAGGTTCGAGTTCTGACGGCAGCAGGATTTTCGACACTAGCTTTTCAGCTAGGTCGAACTCAGTCACTGTCTGGAGAAGAATTCTTGCAGCCAGCTGCTCTGATCTGTAGTTTTCTGTGGTTTCTCTGATCCAACACCAGGCGAATGCCGGAGCAGTATCCTAACAAACGGGCCACGTACCGAGCGCGATCTTTCCTTCCTCTTCCTTGTCCTGTCCTCTCCCCTTACACACACACACTTACACTAACATGCACTACACTACCACATACTCCGGGAGACCGGTTGGGAGCTTAGAGCTTGTCCCGGCTGGGGCGGTGCCTCGTTGGTGGGAGATCCTGGTTAGTGGAAAATCCCGCTAGTCGACGGTAGGTCGGCACCGGATCTTGCCATCCAGCGGGGGAAGGTTACCTCCATCTCCCGAGAAAAACATGCACTACACTTACGGGACCAATGACCAAAGCTGTTGACACGCGCGGAATTAATAACCAACCAACCAACTGAAAGACAGAGCTTGGCCGTGTTCTCGTTTTCATAGCCAGTGTTGAGGACGATGTTCGCCAGCAGCGCCGGGTCTCTCTCGTTGCGTGTGCGTGCAGTGGCGCGTGAGTGCGTGCGTCGTGGGAGGGGCGCTGAGTGTGTTTGGCGACCGTGGCGCCTTTTAAAGGTCGCGTGCACACGCAGGCCTTGTGACTCTGACAATAATTGCTCTTTTCGAGAGCGACGCATTCCCTTTACACACGCGCGAACTACTCGTGTCCCTGTGGTACAATGATTGTTCAAAACTAACCCTTTCTTTATGGCACATTACTCATAACAATGCAATTAAATTCTGATTGTGGTTTTTGGTTTAAAAATAATAAAAGAGGTGTCACCCTGAATAGAATTTTTATTCTGCCAATATTCATTCTTCTTGAATTGTAATAAAGTAGTAAAGTACAGTGATGTGTTGTTAAAGTGTTATGAAAAACACAAGCAATAAATTTTGCACTGTCTGGTTTCCTTGAAGAAACGCCTCATATGAAACCGTTTTGTACGTGGTCCGAAAAATAGTCACAAACATCCGAAATGATTCTCCAAAAAGGGATTATCTCCATACGTAGGAGACATATCAGGCATTGTTTCACGCAAGTACATATTGACTCGTAAAAATCATCCAAATAATCAGTATTTAAACAATGTCATTATTATCGTAATGTCGAGATAATTGTAACAAAACTTTCCTTAAATTTTACTTGAAAATTATTTGCCTTGAATAACAATTCTGTCATTACCGGCGGTTAAAATTACTTTCCGTGCGTCGTTTTTGTAATTTACATCAAGAACATCATGCTCCCCAAGATTGTATTTGAAAGGTTATCCACAGTATTGTGGAAAACCTCTCAAAACTATTTTATGAGAACAATATTATTTAAAGCAAAGTACGAACATACAGGAACAATTCTTTATCTCAAAATTTTTCCGTTAAGACACATATATTTTTAAAGTCCTAAAAATGTTCTACATCAAAAGCACATCATTTTCAATACCACATGAAAAAAGATACCTTTTGAGAATATATGAAACTTCTTATGTTCCAAAATTAAATTTAACAGCCCATCAAATATTTTATGGTAGTGTAGCACCGAGAATGTTTAATAGAGTGAGCAATGAAATAAATGTTTTTACTAGACTTGGTCAGTTTTTGATAAATTAAGAAAATGGCGTTTTTTGTAAGACAAAATTGACGTTTTTTTGTGACAGTTAATTGAAATGAATTATTTGATTTTTTGTTCTTGAAAAAACTTGTATAATCTACAAAATGTTATTTGATTACCCTTGAACAGTAATATTATACTTTTTTCTTATATCAGGTTTGTTAGTATTGTCATATATATTTAGATCTGAATATTTTATAGTTGTATTGTTAGTTCACAGAAGTATTAAGTTGGAAAATTTTGTTTTGTTATTCTTGTATGTTAATTCGAGTTAGCGAACTGCCTCCCGCTGCTGAGAATTTTTATTTTGTTTACAAATGTGATGGAGATCCCACACAGTTTTTTCTAGGGGATCCCTAATTATTTTGCTCATAATGTTTAAACGTGAAATCGTATGTTATATGTTGTTGGCAAAATAAAGAATTTTTGACTTTCACTTTTTTGACTTTGATATTTGGTTACTGCTACTTTGACTAAACGCAATGAAGTTTAAAAGCCACTCATGCTTGCCGCCGGCAAGTTGCCGGCGACCGTTAAGGATTTTAACTGTCCGCTGTCCTTGAAGAACAATCGAAACATATGAATAGTAGTTACATTTAGTTTATGAGTAGATATTGCATTAAAGAAAAATCTACTTATACGTTTTACGTGTGGTTTTAATAATATATTTTTTTAAAGTGACGATTAGGAATGTATTGAATGACACACGGCCCATATCAAATAACGAACTCGGATAATTACAACCCATCTCTATTGCCTTTCTCCACAAACTTCAACTGCGTCCGTTATTTGCTCTGTTCTGATCTAATATATGTTAATATTTCATACTCGTTTTGTTACTTTGGTTTTATTTATTTATTTTCGCCTTTCTCCACAAACTTCAACCACGTCCATTATTTGCTCTATTATGGTCTAATGATGTTAATATTTCGTACTAGTTTTGTTATTTTGATTTTATTTATTTATTTATTTTTCTTTGCTTTTTACTTATCGGTTGGACAGTTTATACAAATACGGGCGTGAACGAGTGCTGGCATTCGGGAGCCGCCGCTGCCTTTGAGGGGCGCGGCGGGCGGGCGGGCGGGGCGCTGGCCGGTGGGCGGGCGCCGTGCGTGGCGTGGCGCTGCGCGTGCGTATGCGGGCGGCGCGGGCGGGGCGCGTAAAGGCCGCCGAGCGGGGCGCGGGCGGGGCGCGGGGGGCGGGGCGGTTTGAAGGTGGCCTGCGCGCGTGGTTGACGTAGCGCCGCGGCCGTCGCTCGGTGCGGCCGGCGTCCGCGCGGCGCATCCCCTTTAAAGCACACGGCGCGGCGCGGCGCCGCTCGGCGACAGCGGTAGCGGTGGGGGTGGCGGCGAGTGGCGGAGGGTGTGGGAAGGACGGTGGAAGGGGGCTGTGAGAGTGTGCAGTAGGATGTGGGGATGGTGGAGAAGATTTTTGTGTGGTTGGGAGTGCGGCTGTGGCAGGGAATGGGGTAATGGTATTGGTAGGGAATGAAAGGGTGTGGCAGTTAGGGTTGGCGGGTACTTTGGTGGGAAGCGGGTGGAGTCTGTGGATCGGAAGCTGGCAGGAATTGTCACAGGGAAGCGGGCGGAGACTGTTAAGGGTGGCAAGCTAGGAAGGAAGCGAGCTCGTAAGGAAGGCTGGGAAATACTGTAGCGGGGATGCGGAAGAAGGCGGAGATGTGGAAGCGGATGAAGATGCGGAAGTGGGTGGAAATGAGGAAGCGGGTGGGGATGCGCAAGTAGGCAGGGATGTGGAAGCGGAAGCGGGTGGGGAGCGGGTAAGGACGCAGAAGCGGGTCTCCACCCAGTTCAGAAGCGGATAAAGATGCGGAAGCAGGGGGAAGCGGAAGTGGGTGGGGATGGGGAAGCAAGTGGGGATTGCAAGTAGGCAGGGATGCGGACGCGGGTGGGAGGCGCACGCAGGTCGGGATGCGGAAGCGGGTGGAGATGCGGCAGAGCGTGGCCCAGGCAGACAGCAACGCGTGCGGGTATATCAACGCAGGCGGAGTCGCGGACAATGCTGACGGTGTGGCGAGGTCGAAGGTTGGGTGAGAGCAGCGAGAGCAGCGATGGCATTATGGAGACAGTGACGCTGAACGTGCAGTCCGAGAGAATCGATGAAACGAGGCAAGAGCAGGGCTAGAGGCCAGGGAAAACTGCGCACTCCACTGCCCCATTTTCCGCTCGAGTTGTTCCTTCTCGCTCCTCACCCCTCTGCTGCGTGCTGGACCGTTAGGTTTGTGGCAGCGAAGCCTGGCACAGGCGTACTGATTGGTGTATTTCGTTGATGTATTCGCATGATATTGTCATTCGATGTTACATTCGTTTTTTCTGGCCATTGTACATTAAAAAACGGCGTTTCGCTTTGTAGTTTAGCTCTAATTTCATGTGTAGTTTGACTGTTTAAAATTTGTAGATAGCACTTTAAAGATTAAAGAGAAAATGTGAAAAGTGTTTTTTTATGAAATTAAATTCGTAGGCTATATTTTCACTAATTCATACTTTCTAAATTCTCTGCCAAAATAAATTTGCTTGATGATCTTGAGAAATTCCATATTTAAATATCTAAACAAAATTTGCAATAATTAATAATAATATTCGTTTTCTGGTTTCCTATTTTGTTTTCAATTTTGGACGAATTTCCGAAGGCGGGATATACAATCCTAACAGATATCCTGTCATTTCGTTATAACAATGAAAAAACTTTACCTCCGAATAATATAAACGTAGTTCGTATTCCGTTGCACAAGTTTATATTTATTCAGCAGTTCATACAATATGCTATTTATTCTCCTTTGGGTAAATAATTCTATTTACTTATTTCAGAATTATTCAGACCAAGTACGTGAATATAATGTATGTGTTATGAGTTTTATCGTCCAGTAAAATAAACATCAAATAGTGTATTCATTAGAACTAAATGTATATTTGATGTTTCTCTTCCTCCCTATTATTTGAGTACAATAAATGTGTATTTATCAGCTTCGTTGTTGGGTATACTGCAATATGGTCGATGTTGATTTATGAATTAATTTTATATATTCAATGAAAACCTATTTATTTATAAGGTAAAACATGTTTCGAAAAAATTGTATTTTGTTATTAAAACTAGGTTTCTTTGAAACTTCAAAATAGCTACTAGGTTTTACTTTTCGGTACGATTCTTGTTTTAGTGGAGATTAATTTCATATTTTTAGCTTTATTTTTAACGTCATTTATACTCGATTAAATTACTTAATTGAATGTTAGGTATGTCATACGAATGTTTTTTGACTTTTTTCTTGCACCTTTGCCTCTGAGAAAGTGTAAGTATAATATAGTATATTTTGAATATACAAATGAATATTATTAGTTTAATGATATGTAACATTAATTTTTCAACTTCTATGACTTCAATAAAGTTGTAACTTTTACTAGCAGTATGGAAAAGAACAAATTTCAATACTAAAATTAGATTTTTGACTTGGTGTTGAAAAACACATAACATTTTAGTTCTTCAAAAAGCAGTAACGTACAAATGTTCAATAATTTCCGCATACTAGTTGCAAATGTATTTTACGTGAACTTTATGAGACTTATTTACTGCAGGAATGTGTAATTCTAATTTTTTTAATTTAAATTTCAACTCTACACGGAAAACTTTTTCTATTATGTGCATGTAGTGCGAAAATGCAAGTGGATCCGGAACCGTCTAATACGTTCGTTTTTCATAGTATAACCTCCATGATAATCTGAGGCACTTTTTCTGACCTCCATGATAATCTGCCTTTTTGGATTCGTTTCGAATTGCAATTAGTTAATGAAAAAGCAGGGTGGAATAGCTAGTAACAGAGCGGAATCGAGCAGGACGGGGAAAATCGAAATGGATCGATGCGAGAAGAAAAGAAGAAGTGTTGGGTGAGGAATCTTAAAAAAGTTGAGACAGAGCGGGGTTATTTAAGTCGGGGTGACTTCGAGCGGGTTGATTTTGATTGGGTCGGTTTAGAGTGATACGGGATAAAGCGAGGCGGGTTAGAGCGAGGCGGGTTAGAGCGAGACGGGTTAGAGCGAGACGCGGGATAGAGCCAGATGCGTTAGACGATTGATTGATTGATTTTTTTGTGTTTCCGGGCGCGTCACCTGCTTCGGTCATTAGTCCCGTTAGTGTAGTGCATGTTTTTCTCTCGGCAGATGGTGGTGATCTTCCACCACTGGATGGCGAGATCCGGCGCCGACCTACCGTCGGCTAGTGGGGCTTCCCCCTAACCAGGACTTTCCCACCAGCGAGGCACCGCTCCAGGCGGGTCAAGCTCTAAGCTCCCGACCGGTCTTCCGGAATATGTGGCAGTGTAGTGCATGTTAGTATAAGTGTGTGTGTAAGGGGAGAGGATAGGACAAGGAAGTGGAAGAATAGATCGCGCGCGGTCCGTGGCCCGTTTGGTAGGGTACTGCTCCGGCATTCGCCTGGTGTTGATCGGAGAAACCACGGAAAACTACCGATCAGAGCAGCCGGTCGCTAGAATTCTCCTCCAGACAGCGACTGAATTCGACCTAGCTGAAAAGCTAGGGTCGAAAATCCTACCGCCGTCAGAACTCGAATCTAGGACCTCCCGGTCAGAGGCGGTGCAGTAACATCAGTTGATGCACTGAGCTACCGCTCCCGGTTGCGTTAGACGGATTGGAGCGATACGCCCGAGGGCGAGACGGGTCAATGCGTGGTGAGAGCGGAGCGGGTCAGCTGGTTCCGAGCGGAGTGGTTCAGCGCATAGAGAGGCAGGACACAGTGGTACACGGCGTGTCGGGGCGTTACGAAGAGGAGCGAATATGAACCGGCGGCGGGGGCGGTAGCTACATCTCATTGACGGCAACGGGGTCATGCGCTCCGCTTGCAGCTTAGTGGCTTGATTCCAAAAGGCCTCGTTATTTCGAATCCACTTTCCGGGTCATATTTTTGAGCTTTTCGAGCCACTCGGCGCGGCGTTTGTGATGCGAGCTCGCTGCGCTACACTGGCCTGCTGCAGCGGAGGTTAGCCGCGACGCACGGAACAAGGCGGTGAAGTGGACTCTTTGCGCCGGAGTGCACGCTCTCCCTGTGGCAGGTCAACGAGTGCATTTGCTGTGTGCGCGGGTTGTGCTCAGTCGCTGAAGGCGGTTTATTATTCATATGTTCCCATTTTAACGGCTGCAGAAAAATGCAGTACCTAGAGGATGCATTTCGAAGTAGACTTGGTGAAAAGACCTGCACTCCGTTGGATCAATACGCGACTTAGTGCGTGGATATTGGGGGTTGCAAAATCAGATTCATTTTGGTAAAACTTGCGGTTGAAAATGGCATAGATGTATAAATGACGTAGCTGACATAGATGTGTTGATAATAATCAGTTTTAATGTTTTGTCCTTACTGTTGATATTGTAAACAAGTTTCGAAAGTAACCATTTACCCGCAGTGGTAGGGATGTTGTATTGTCACAGCAAAACTGAGACAAATTAGTCTACACATCTTAAGTAGAATATTTATGAACAAGAAATTATTTTGACGGATGTTAATAAGTAAGAAAAATTTCTCTAATGCAGAAACTATTATACAAATAAATTAATAAATTAAAATTGAACAAAATGTTTGCGTGGTATACATGCTTTGAAGATAAATCATTGTGCATAAATAAATGATCCGAAAACATTGCTTTATGTACTAACAGAAGAAAAGAAAATCATACATTTATATTATCCCCTCTTACATTTTTATGGTAGAATTTTAACGACTCATAATGTAATCACCAATATCGAATGACATAGAAAGACATTTACGATTATGTATTAATTGTAATACAAAATGATTTTAAGAAATTATCGGCTGGTCACTATACCTGTAGCCTCGCCCCCCTCCCCCAAAAAAATACTGGGTGAGTCTCTGTCTATCTACATTTAAAGTTTTGAGAGTAATAAGAGTAATTTTGAGTGAAATAATGCATGTGTTTAATTTCATCGCATTTTAATTAAAGGTAGAAATACTCTCAATGATGTGCACGAACAACTTGACGAAATATACCTTGGTGCTGACAGAAAATGATGCACTCAACATCCTTCTCTAACTATAATATGATGCAAAAGAGTTTTATATGATACAACTCTGAATGAGACTGGTGGCAGTTTTGAATTTATATTTACCTTTAAAAATATTGGACCTGAAAGCATGTCCGCTTCCGACACAATATTAGCATTGTTAAAAATTGAATGTATTGTACAGTCTGCTTCTAAATCCACTATCAAATATTTTACATCAGAAGAATATTTTTAAAATCAGAAGTACATTTTTTAATAAAAAATAAAATAATATTCGACAAAATAAATATATCCCCTTCCACTCTAAATGAAACGTAGAAAATGTACATTAACACATGAAGTGCGAGAGCTAGAAGTCCGTAAAATCCGAGTATCGTTGAAACAAAGGAGCAAAAGCGGATCAATGGGAGAGCTTCCCGAGAAATGGGAAAAACAGAAGCTCACGAGAAAGAAAGGGAAAGAGTTTGTTGGATTGGAGGTAACTCAGAACTTAAATCTATCGGATTTTAAATTACGATCAAATTAATTGAAATAATTTCAATATCCTTCTGTATAATAAATAGTAGTGTGTTCTAAGGAGGAAGTGACGTGTGAACAATGCTCTTCGACTACAAACATATCTAAAAAGTCGTAATCATCCGACGAAATTTTGAATATGGCTGCAAACCTGTTATTTGTCTAGTATTGCATTATTCGACACATCTATTTATTTATAACATAAAAATTCGTAGAAAATCAGATCCACATACGAAACGTTATGTTAAAAATTAAATTAACTGTATTACTAATTTTGAATATACGCAGAAATTGACGAAAATCTATGCAATTTGTGGCCGTGTAAGAAGTGTCTAAGGTACATGTACGGAAAAGCCGCCGGCATTTTCTTGGAGATTTTCTCCATCAAACTCTTGCGTACACATGGATGGTTTTTTCCTGGAGGAAATTCTTTAATAAAATGACTTACAATTTTTTTAGGTCAACACATTAGTTATGTACGTTTTATTTCGATCACAATAATCTTTAAAACTAACTTGTCACAAGCAAGATTCGTTCTTAATCATTTGGATGAATTATGTTAAAAATTCGCGAAATATGACGGATGACATGAAATCCTCAAGAACGTTTAAGCCTCATCCACACATGGGCCACCTTATCAAAAGATTGGGGAAATCCGGCCTTAAGGACAAAAAAGAATTGAATTTGGCTCGAGGTTTTTCGGTCTGTCGCTTCCTCCGCGGCCTCAGGGAAACCGCCATACTCTTTGAGAAACTCCTGAAGGCCTAAACTGTTTGCGCCAACCCTTGAGGAAATCTCGCTCATGTATTTGGTCTTTAAGTTACCCAAAAGTGTGTGAAAATTTAAAAAAAATCAATGATTTTGACATCAAAATGTATATATTTCAATGTGTTAATCCCCATATTCATATATTGCCCGTACCGTCTAAAAACTTAAAACGTAACTGCTCACGACACAGCTGACCTCATGCGGCAGTAACGGAACAATTAAGAAGCCACTTGCCGTGAAATACTTGCTATTCACTTGTTGCGTGGGGAAAATTACTTTTTTCATGTTCTTGGTGTGTTGAGAGTTACACTGTGCACCTTTACTGCATATCGTGCTATTGGCGTATTTGTGTAGACTGTTTTTGTAAAAATATAAAATGTGTTGCAGTGTTATATTAGAGTATTATATTTTATGTTGTTGAGCAGTGTACGTGTTCCTTTTTGGAAAAACGTTTCGTGTGATTTCGCTCACCATCATTTTCGTTGCAGACAACTAGTTCTCAAATAATTTATCCGGGCGTAATATTTTCGAAATAGCATCCATGCGATTCACAATATGTCAACTCTAGAACTAAAACAGAGGTAAAAGAATACCTCGCAAAACAGCTCGGAAATTAAATATCGCATAATATACATCAACACTAGGATTGCAAGTCCTCTGTCACATGCGCTAGTCGCGCTGAACAGGGTACGCATTGCCAGAGCAATGACTCTGGCTGACGAAGAAGCGAGAACAAGAGAGAAGCAGAGGATGGGGAGGGGAAAAGGAGGGGAGGGGGGCTCAGGAGCGCTAGCGTGGCTGAGGCGGCCGGCGCGGATCAACAACATCGTTAAACGCAGCGGATATGAAATCGTACATTTTGCTGGAGATCGGTCCACGTCAGCGTCGTTTAATTTCCTGTAACTAAATACGGCTCCCGTCCTCCACGGCGCCCGCTCGTCCGGCCCGCGTCGCTCAGTTTTTGTGCGTTCTCTCGTCCCGGGGCTCTTTCTTCCCTGCTTGCTTTCTCTTTACGTATGGGATTTTCTACGTGTGGTGGATGCCCGCGTCGAGATCCAACTGATGGTAATACCCATAAGTTTTTAGTTGTCTTCGTCGGAGGTATTTAGTTCATATTTCTTCATTTTATATATCTACAGGATCTTCATCTCCCTTAGACCATTGTTTTTAATCTAGCCATGTTTGTTTATTTTTACACTTTTTGCCTCATTTCCATTTCTTCTTTTTGTTCTATTATTCACTGTTTTATTTCTCATTTCTATTACTTATTCATATTTCACCAATCCGAAATATTCCCGTTCTGTTTAATTGAATTTTATTCTCCTTTTCCACTTTCTTTCTGTGCCATTTCACATCACCGCCCTTCATTCTGCATAAACATCCATGTCATTTTATATAATGCCTTCGTTTTATATTTGAATTTTTTTTAATATTCTCCTCTGCAAATAACTTGTAGTATAAGTCTTATACCAGTTTCATTACTAGTTACCATCTCCACTTTTCTCCCCTTTTCTGATTCTTCTCTGCCTCGTCTTTCTCATCCTTCGTCCCTCCCTCTTATTTGTGCCGTCAGTGAGAGAGTCGCGCGCGGGCGCTGTCCTTCACCTTGTCGCCCTCTTCCTCCGCTTCCGAACGCGCGCGGCGCTTCCTGTCCCGGGCGCGCGCCGCCCTCATTACAACGGCCCGCGAGCCAGACAAAGCCCTCTGCTTTACGAGTGGCGCGATGTCAATCTTCTCGCCCGCGCTCACACAATTTCCGCCGCCGCGCGCGTCGGGTCTCCAGCGAATTTATTATCTCAGTAAATCAGAAAGACGAGAAGGCCGCGCGTGGTCGCCCGGCTCCTCTCGCCGCCTGTTCCGCCGCCCTCGCCGCCTCCGCTGGCTGTCGCGGCAGGAGCGGCCGCCCTTCCACCTTCGCCGCCTCATCCGTCCTCGCCGTCCTCGCCGTCCTCCCCGCCCTCGCCGCCCTCGCCGCCCTCGCCGCCCTCGCCGCCCTCGCCGCCCTCGCCGCCCTCGCCGCCCTCGCCGCCCTCGCCGCCTCCGCCGCCCTCGCCGCCCTCGCCGCCCTCGCCGCCCTCGCCGCCCTCGCCGCCCTCGCCGCCCTCGCCGCCCTCGCCGCCCTCGCCGCCCTCGCCGCCCTCGCCGCCCTCGCCCCCCTCGCCGCCCTCGCCGCCCTCGCCGCCCTCGCCGCCCTCGCCGCCCCCGCCGCCCTCGCCGCCCTCGCCGCCCTCGCCGCCCTCGCCGCCCTCGCCGCCCTCGCCGCCCTCGCCGCCCTCGCCGCCCTCGCCGCCCTCGCCGCCCTCGCCGCCCTCGCCGCCCTCGCCGCCCTCGCCGCCCTCGCTGCCCTCGCCGCCCTCGCCGCCCTCGCCGCCCTCGCCGCCCTCGCCGCCCTCGCCGCCCTCGCCGCCCTCGCCGCCCTCGCCGCCTTTATCACCTCTACCACCTTTACTATCTTTAACACTTTTACCACTTTTACCACTTTTACCACTTTTACTACTTTTACCACTTTTACTACTTTTACTACTTTTACTACTTTTACCACTTTGAACACCTTTACCACTTTGAACACCTTTACCACTGAACACCTTTACCACTGAACACCTTTACCACTTTGAACACCTTTACCACTTTGAACACCTTTACCACTTTGAACACCTTTACCACTTTGAACACCTTTACCACTTTTACCACTTTGAACACCTTTACCACTTTGAACACCTTTACCACTTTTACCACTTTGAACACCTTCGCCATTTTCACTTCCGCCATTACCGTCACTGCATCCGCCATTATCGTCACTTCCATCGGCTGCCACAGGTCGAATTGTTGCCTCCTTCCCCACCACTACCTTGGGTGATCTCGTGCTCTTAGCTGCTCTCGCCACCGCCTTTCCTTGCCGCATCGGCCATTGTGGGGCCATTCGCAATCAGTTGCCTCCACCGATTGTCCTACTTTACCGTCCGCGCTTTCGCCCCCTCTACCGCCTTCCGCTTTGCCGTATCCGCTGCCATCGCCTCTTGAAGCGAATGTATCACTATAGCCATCGCCTTCATCACCCTCTCCGCCACGACACCCTGACCGTCTTTGCTACCATTATCTCCTGAGTCAATTCTCATCACCTCCGCCAGTATTACCGTCGCTACCATCGTCGCCCCATCAGTCTCATGTTTCTCTTTCAGCTGTGGTCACTGGGGCATCCGCCGACCCCACCTTCCTTTGACAGCAGTGTTCCTCTTGCTACCTCTGTTTGATTAGTTTATTGATTATTGGCGATTTCAGGTGCGTCAACTGCTTGGGTATTTATTCCCGTAAGTCTAGTGTGTGCTTTTCCCCTCGGGAAAAGTCGGTGACGCCTAGTGGTGTTTCCCCAACCAGATATCTTCCACCAGCGGGGCATTGCCTCAACCGGGACACTTCTAAGATCCCGACCGCCTCTCCTGGCATCTACGAGAGTGCAGGGCATGTTAGTGTAAGGCTGCGTTATAAAGGGGTGATGATAGTGAAAGAAAGAGGAAGGAAAAATCGCGCGCGGTCCATCACCCGTTTGTTATGGTACTGTACTGGTCTTCGCCTGGTGTTGGTCGGAGAAACCACGGAAAACTACCAATCAGAGCGACTGGCCGGTAGAATTCTCCCCCAGACAGCGACTGAATTAGACCTAGCTGACATGCCAGTGATGAAAATCCTGCCGCCGTCGGGACGCGAATTAAGGACCTCCCGGTCAGAGGCACTGCAGTAATGTTAGTTGATGTCCTGAGCCACCTCTCCCGCTCCCTCTGCCGTTAAATCAGTATCCGAAGGGGCTCCAACCAGTGTTGCCTTCGTCCCCAAGCGATAGGTGTCACCTTGCACGCAATTCGTCTCCCTCGCTCTGCAAAGTATACCATGGTGGAACAAAGTAGAAGAATTTTTAAATTGAAAATTGTGTTTTGCGTACTATTTTAATATTCAATATAAATATTGGGTTTCCAAATTATAATATATTCGTGCGTAATGCAACCACAGGTTCTCAGGAAATTAAGAATTCATTATTAATTATCGTACTCATTCTCAGTGTTTACTGTTCCTATTTTTTAGAATTACTTTTTTATGATTTCCCTTTTCACACGATATTTTTTCAATTCACGTATCTTCTGCAACTGTTCTGTGAAGTCAGATGCGCATTAAGTTTCCGAAATTTAGAATGAAAATTATGCTCACTTGATATGCCTTTACATTTACAGTACATGTGAAATATAATATTCAATTTAGAACTCCTGTTACTTTATTCGACAATGATATTTTTTCTTGCACTACAAAGCAATAATATTCACTAGAAATTGTAGTATATAATCGCCTCTATTTTTAATTTTGTTTTTCAGAATTATAATTTATCAAAAGAGGTGTATATGCTTGTGTAGGTTCTAAGAGAATTCAGAATTGTATATGTAACATTTGAATATCAAATTTTCTCGATATATAAACTTTCTTTATTCATAATTTAATTTCAACTTCCCGAATGTTTGTACTATAATTTCATTTAATATGTAAGTTTTATATAGCCCGTGTAATAATAATTCACACTATTAGCAAACTGAAAAATTGTTTTAAAGCCAATTTTTCTAATAAAACTTAAATAATTATTTTGTGGAGTCATTGTTTGAGTTGCAGTTTAGCTAAAATCGAACTATTGCAATTCAAATATAGTTCAGCTCCTTAAGCTGATTTACGAAAAGGTATAACAATTAGAGGTCAATTTACTTGATAGTTCTGTTAAAAGTGTGTCAGTTAAGCAGTTACACTTCTGATCATGCAGAGTGATGGCTTGAGGGGATAATTGAAAAAAGAATGAAGATAAAAGACATGCACATAGTCGGAAATAAAAAAAAATTCTATTACGAGTATGTCTTCGCTGTGCATCCAAATTGTGAAATTTAACCTTTCGCATTTTTGACTACTGACAAATCAGAATTATTTTATAAATGAAAGTTTTTCGTATACTACAATCGCAAGAAGGTAAGATTGCGAATCGTAACACATTTACATCCATTTGCATCACCTTTGATTCATTCTTGTAACACATTACTGATTCATGTGAATCCAAAGTACGTAACGCCCAATATTATCTTCCAGACTGCGCCGTTCAGTAATTCTGCACACTACAATGCTATGTTATATTTATGAAGTAATATGCTCTACGGTCTCTTATAGCGTTTTCCATTCTTGCACCGAAACCCACCCAAGTGCAGGGCAAAAACATCATCACTCCGCAACAGTGCTGCCCCACACGCGTGAAGGGCAGCTACGAATGAAACGGGTTCCGGAACCGAGTCAGTGCGTGTGCGCTACCCAGTGAGATTATAGAAAGCTTGGTCAGTCACACTGATGGAACTCGAAAAATAATAATTTTGAATTCTGATCATTGTTATAATTTTTATGAAATCTTTTGGTTATTCTTACTTCTTAATTCATAAATTATTAACGTGTGATTTCTTTATTTAAAAACTACGAAAACTTCAAATGCGTATGTGTCGAAATTTCATTTTTGATGATTTGCCAGTAATCAATATAGTACACAAGATTTTGAACCGAAAGGTTTCTGCAGAATAATTTGGTTATTGAAATCCCATAAAAATATTAACATGAGCATTTCCGCTGGTATATGTATGGGCGTGCGAGAAACATTTCTTGGCACATTTATTTGAATGAGTTTGTAATGGTCACTATTTTTATTTTCACTTTATTAGCGTTTTGAAATTGAGATATACCTACACTTTTGTTTCTAAATAGCACTGGATTTATTAACATGAAGTTATTCGAGGTTAAATTTTAGAAAACACAAACTGATTTTTCGAACTTCGCGAGTCACAAACATTATTTTAAGACATTTCTTGCAAAACATAATCAACTTCATCATTTGAAGTATCCCTGCGTGACAGTAGATCAATTGCCTTCACAATTTCACCACTAATCCAAACCAGCATGGATAATTTCCGAAACCTAACCTCACAATAGCCCAGTGCATTGGACTGCACTGACGCGATCGCCAGTGAAGTTTAGGGCGCCCGGAGTGCGCCCTGGTTCAGTATAATCGTGCGAATGGAACATGCGCTTCTTTGCACTGGTGCCCCCTAGCAGTCGAATGGAACACGAAAGCTGCCCTGAGTGCGCACTGAGTGCACATTATTGCGGCGAATGGAAAACGCTTTTAGACAGGTCAGTATACTTGGCCTACGTGAATATACTATATAGTACGCTTAAAAGTGGGTTAAAAAACTTTTTTTCAAACTTTTTTTTTTGGTATAGCTGCCACAATTTGCGAAAAGATACTTTTCTTCCCATGTTTCATTGAAAATTGTCGGTGTAGACGCTTCTGTTTACGATGTGCTAGCGTCAACTTCCATGTTTCCGTGACTGGAGTTAATCGGGACACTGTGACAGAGGTTATCGCAAGCAGCGCAACGCTCGGGCTCCGGTATCGCGTTCTCGGTACCAACAGTGCTCCGCGCTCCAGAATTGCTCTGTTTGAGCAGCCCTGAATTAGGAGATAGTAATACATGAAATCTGATTGTATCTTACGACCATGTAATATACTACAATCTTCAAAGAAAACTACAGCTTCCTAGATAGACTTAGAATGTTACCCCGCAATTTTACTATAACATATTTATATTGTTTAAATTAGAAATGGGATATGTATGGCAATTATAACGCTTTGCGGCTAAATAACAAAATTTCAACAATAAATCAATGTAGCTTTAAAATGTACATAACCTCCAAATCCTAAACAATTACTTTAGTTTATTGCTGATATATTTAAATTAACTTGAGTAAAATTAACCATTAATTAACTATATTCTATTGGGACTATAAATTTGGATTTTTTATTATTTCCATGCCCATTGTGTGTTAGTACTAAATTCGTGATTAGTATTGGCGGCGAAAACTACGTAAGTGTAAATTATGAGCACATTTGTCGTAGACGACAAAACAGGGAGATTGACGGAATCCGTCAATCGAAATTCCGTCATTCGATGTCGGCGCATGAGCAGTAGAATTCTCCCCCAGAATTGTCGAGTTACGTCTTTCAAATTCACGACTTGCAAAAACGCTCTATTAAATGTCATGTAATAACGTCAGCCAGCGCCCCAATGTCCCCTGCGTGGGTTTATCCCATCCCGCATCGACGCACGGTGGCTCCGGCGAACGCTCAACGGCGACGGGACATCCGTCGCGCGGGCGGGTTATCGACGGGCGTCGGGCACCTGAGGGCGATTAACCGCCGGCCACGCTTTGTGCGCGAACGGAGCGCCCACGGACGCGGCGGCAGCTGGGCGAAACTGCCGGACTTCGCCGGCGCCGGACGTTTGATCTAGGGCAGGTCGCCGATAAGATAGAGGCGCACGCGCGCACAATTCGCTCGTCATTCACGGGGGTGATTCATGGCGAAATGAACGCGCGGCCCGCCATTGTGGCGGCTGAAGCATGGCCGTCAATGGCGCGGCGGGATCGCCGGTGTTAGCAGGCGGTGGGTGCGTTCAGAACGACTGGCCGTGTCAGCGCGGTGGAAGGGTCGGAGTTCACTGTCGGCTCGAGAAGTAACGATTGGATTCGATGCGAATTGCTTCGGTTGTTTGATTTCTATTCTTCGTTTTCCCTTGTGGTGAGCGTTCGGTGATTTTAATCTTTTTTTGTGACGTGTGGCATGTGTCACCCGTACAGAAAGGAACTGATATCATTATTTTGTTTGAAATCCTACCGAGCTTTTTACTTTCGAATCTCATATCTCTGAATATGAAAAATGCATGACATATTTATTACCTGTCGAAGTACTTCAAGAATATTTCAACCTTTTGTATGAAGTCAACGTATACTTTTAACCATTTGACAATTATTTGATTGATTTTTAATATTTTCAAATAAACATTTACTGGGAGTGTCATTTTCATTTATTAATTCTCGAGGTAATCGCTTCCTTAGGCGCTAAGAATAAATGCTGATGAAAATCTGTGGTAAATGAGAATGGAAAGAATTAAATGTCGGATGTAGTGCGGTAAGTGATTATATATATATATATATATATATATATATATATATATATATATATATATATATATATATAAATCTAGAAACAATGAAAGTTTCCAGTTCAGTTGTCAAAAACGTCCGGAAAATGATGCCAAGAAACAAATAAGTAGCTTTCTTGCAAAATTCAAACCAAGGACTCTTTCGATTTTTCGGGAAACCAACAGACACAATGTCACAATTTACTGATACAAAGAAAGAATTTACTCTCCAGTCACGAAACTTGCCAAACAAACCTCCACTAAACGCAAAATAAAATTCTAGTCGCTTTACGCTCAAGAATGCTTGTTCACACTGAATGTCCAACATCATTTCGCGCAAATGAACCCCCTAATGAGACAGCTCCAGTCGCGGGCGCGACCGAAACGAGCCGAAAAGGCAAGGCAACAAACGAAAGAAGTTTCCTCAGCCATTGAGAAACAAAACAGCTCATAATTTTAAACGCTGGCACTTGTCTTTCCTCAGTCGCGAGTCAGGCAAGTGGAAACAAGGGAGAACAAACCAGCGTAGCGTGTTCTTTTCTTTTATATCCAAAGAGTTAATTCTCCTCGGGCGAGGCGCGGTCGCTTGGTCGTTTTCACTGCAGACGGCCGCGCACAATCGCGACTTCTGCGTCGTCGCGACTGACCCGAACAAACGCGCTTATTACGTGGCGTGGGTGCGACAGGGGACGAGCCATTCATTCGCCAGAAATTGTTCCCGGCGGAGCTTAAGGCGGCGAGTGGCTCCTTTCTAGGAAGGGCCTCGGGGAGTCGGTGGCTGGATGGGCAACTCTAGTTGGACATAACCTTCAGGATACGAGTGCGCGAGGTATAAAAATGGATTGAACATTTGAAGGAAGGGAACTCAATGTGCTTTATGAGAATGGATGACGCAGCCTTGTACTGGTTGGATTGTGAGGACTGAGAGCTTGAAGGAAAAAGGAGGATTTGTAAAGAAATACTGGAGTGATTTTTTTCTTTTAAAATTGAGCAAAATAAGTGCTGATACAGAGAAATAAAGAAATGGATAAAGTGTAGCCCCTTGTTTCAATGAGTGTATCACAAAACCGAAGTTCTACATTTTGCTTTGCTAGTGATAAGGTAATAGGTGGAAAAATGAGATAAACAGAAAGAGAATGAGTGCATGTGAAAAGAAGATAATCCGCGAGGGGGCATAACGCGTGAGAGGGATATATTGCGTGGGAGGGAGATATTGCATGGGAGAGAGATATTCCAGAAAGATTGATTGCTTTATAGAAGTAATTATTTTATCTTATCAATATTTTTTCCATTTGAATGTATTTCATAAATTTCAAAATTCTTCATTCGATTGATTCTGGATTACCGTTCACTCTTTAAAAGTTCAATGCCCTTAGTAATTGGACAGACAACAATGGACCTGACAACAATTCTCTGTGTGGTGTCCCATATTTCCCCCTATACAATTACCAAAATTATCAACAAAAGTTAAGGTGCAATTTTGACCCACTGTGAGTCAATTGGGCGGGGAGCGATTTTCTGAAGCGCAACTGAAGCAGAGGGGAAGTTGCGAACAAAGTCCACGCGAACTCACGCGGCCAAGTCCAGATATCGATCGAACTGGGCAAAACGCCCGCTACTCCACGGCCCGTCACTTTCATCTACCCACCCAACCCGCAATGCCTCACCATTCCACAACAGACCATATTCCGCCCATTCCCCACCCCGTCCCCCAAACCCACTTCCCTATCCCCACTCCCCCATTGCCTCATTCCCCTGCTCGCCCGCCGCCCGCCGCCCGCCGCCCGCCGCCCGCCGCCCGCCGCCCGCCGCCCGCCGCTATCCACTACACTGCTGCTTTCTCCGCCCCGCCCTCCCCGACCACCAACACCACCCCACCCCCGCTACCACCACCACCATCACCACTACCGACATTCACTCACCACTGATCAATTCCCCTCTTCTCTGCCACTACCAACCAAATCACCCACCACTTACCCACTAGCCGCCCCCTGTCAAATCACCCTCTCACCCCCCCGTCCGCCCTCCAACCTCTAGCCCTTCGTGTCCGCCTCGCAATTACGCCCATATTTAATATGCTTTCAGTTAATAACCTTGTTGATACAGGAAACTAACTCCGGCCTTCGCTTTGTACAATATAGTCGTAAATACGTTAGCAGGTCTCAATTTGAAAGTTCAAAGGTTGCGTATTAAACTTGCTCTAACTCTTACCACTCTCGTACAGGAGAGGAACACGGGAGGTAGAGAGAGGGTGAAGGTTCGGGTCAGAGTATGAAAAGCCTCTTCTACTCTGTTTTTAGCCCATAAAATGTCACAGCCCTGAAAGAGGAACGGGGTTTGTGACGCTCATAAAATTTTCCATTTGTATCCTCGATTAAAAATGTAAACCTTTTAAAATATTCACACCTAATCCGCAACTTTGCTGAACAAATCGATTCATGTGACGTAAAGCTAAAACTGGCGTGATTCGCCGTCAATGCGTAACAGCCGGTGTGTGCTTTCCTTTTTTAGATGATACACTTTTTTATTTATTACGTATGAGTAAGATCATAAAGTTTTCATAAACCACTCGAGTACTAATTTAGGAGTGTCTATGCCTGTGCGTACATATTTGATTGTCTTGTTAAGAGCTTTGCATACTGATAGTCGATGTTTTATGAGTTTCCTGCGTTTCATTTGCTGCAAAGCAACAAGTTGGAGAAGAGATATTTCCTCACTACACCACAATAGTTGTTCCCTCATACCTATTTTCAGGTTCGGAACGCCAATGTGCCTGTGTTCAAATCTACACAGATTGAAAATCGTGAAATAAATACGACAATGTTCCGGACTTGCTTTCCTACAGTCAAGTTAATATCAAAACCGTGTAATTTTAGCAAAACCTGTATTGTTTGATCATGAAACCGTGATCAAAACGCTGTGTTCTAACATAGCGCAAAAGTTTACAAAACGTATTATGTTTCACGGTTTATAATGTTATTTCCTTACAAAATGTAATAAATTGAAACATAAAAATAATATTTTTATTATATTATCATAAGTGCCATACAATCAGTTTTGCTGCTTTGCCGTTGCTTACTATAACTTATTCTGATATATCACTTTTACCATAATCGTCCGATCAACTGACCAGGATGTGAAAAATAGTATGTTCAATTTAGATATTATTTTCGCAGGACAGAGCAGCAGAAACTCTTTTGGAATTCCCTGAATGTTTTGTTTCAAATCATCCATGAATTTATTTGTAGATATTAACATGTAAAACATTTTGAAATGTGTGTATGATACCTCGTCAAAAATTAGTAAAGGCGTCCCCAGGAAGTATTTTTTCTTACAGCAATGATAATGAAAGGCTGACAATGACATAATAGTTTTGATATCCAGATTGGGGTAAATAATTGGAAACCTGGCTATTTATATGCTATGTTTCGTCACATTATATTTGTATATTCAATAGCCGCTAATGTAGCTTTTCTGCAGCCGTTGAAGCTGGCGCTGTATTTTGGGAATTGATGTCTGATGAAGTATAGAGAAAGATAACGGCAGTTCTCTGATCTTATCTATGATTTAAAATACTTTCTTCTTTCGATATAAAAACGACAAATGTTACATGTATATGATTTTTAAAGTATATCTTTTTTAAAAATAGCCTACTATTCTTCTCCGTCTGTGATGCACTACATCTAAGATTACTGAATTTTAAGAGAAATTTATAAGTTTGGCATTTGCAATTTACTTCTCAATTTCCAAAAATGAAATGAGATATTAGGTTTCTATTTTTTTTAAAGATTGACAACGGAATTGTAGTAGATTCAATTTGATTAAATCTGACATTGAATCATTATCATTGACTTCTTAACTTTGTGGTTTATTCATTCGATATCCTTTAATTATACGTGCAAACGTTGTAATCGCATATGTACTATAGAATAATCTTTACAGGTAAGGAACCAGAAGCAGGAAATAATTTGCAGCAATATGAAGTTGAGTAATTAGTAAGTTAGTTACCTTAAGTTAAGAGTACAGAGTTTAGTACCTTACACCCTTCGTTCAGAGAATATTGAAACTCTACTATTGATTTAGTTATATTCATTTCCAAGAATTGGCATTCGTATTGATTTAG
Organism: Teleogryllus occipitalis; assembly: GCA_011170035.1. NCBI lineage: Eukaryota > Metazoa > Arthropoda > Insecta > Orthoptera > Gryllidae > Teleogryllus > Teleogryllus occipitalis. Next base: position 11,597 of record BLKR01003688.1, on the reverse strand, counting down.
TATAGAGTGATGATGAGTCCGTATACGAACAGGTGCATCTATACGAGATGTACAGTATTAATTACGTTTATTAGCCCATCATGTTTCGTTTGGAAATGTAATGCGAAACTTGTATTTTACACGTAACTAGATACACAGGCAATAACTGCAAGCAAATTTCCACTGCCGTTTATTGTCCGTTCACAAAAGTATGATGAATATGCTCATATTCCCTGGATCTTTTTCATAAAGACAAATCATCTACATTTCTTCTAAGATTTCAACATAATTTACATGCAAACGCGTTCTACATTTTTTATGCAGAATGTATCAGAATAAATGTGAGAAAGACATGTGGATGGGTTAAAAATAATTAGAATTTACCAATCGAAATATAGTTGAATATTGTGTACGATGGAATTAAATTCAATTATATATGAGACATTTGTCACTAATTTTTAGGCTACGCTGATACATGAAATATCCTTAAAAGGGTTAAAACGTGACCTGCCGTACATACTCACAAAAAGAGGTCCCAAAACTCAGAGGCAAATGTCACATTATAAATGCATATAACTCCGTTGTCTGCAATTTCCCTCTAAATGTTTAGTGGCAAAAAGGGTTATTATGGACTACTTGCGGTAGAAGTTTGTAACATTTATTCTTCGACATTCTATATTTACTAGTATTCATTTCAGAGTATGTAAAGCTGAATCCACCACCCATACCCTCTTTCACACTTCTACCTACTTCTCCTCCACCTTCTACCTTCTTTCCTACTTCTCCACCCCACCTCTTGGTGCGTCTACTCCTTCGGCCGCAACCCGAGCTCTGACCGGCGCCGCTGTGTTGCAGGTGCGAGAGAGCGCCCGGGTCTCCAGAGGCTCGTCCTCGGCCTCCGGCCCCCGCCCCCGCCGCCGCAGCGCAGCCATGACGTCATCGGGGCTCCTCCGCTGGTGGTGGCGCGCCTCCCTCCTGGCAGCCGTCACGGGTGAGTCTCATCACTAGGCGGCCGATTTTAATGAAATGTCATTTTTTCACTTTAGAACGATGCCGTTTAATGTAGAAATTAATTTTGTGTTATGACAAAAGGAAATTTTTATTGGTCGTTATTTTGCATTTTTTGTCGACTTCGACTAATAAGTCGTCTTTTACCTTCTTACGTCATTTTTAATGCATTGTTTGCTGATTTTATTGATTTTAACGTCATTTTTAATGGTAATTAGTTCAAATAATATTAACGAGATGTAACGAATGATCTTCACAGAATTACTCAGTAGCCTTTTCGATTTGTTTTCTCAGAAATTGTATTGGCAGCCGTTGTGATGTAATTCTTGAGACGTATATCAGCGCCATTGCCGGTCCATCCAATTTCGGGATAACTCTAAAGACAGAGATTTTCTGGGAAAGAACAATCCAACCCAAGAGGTTTCAAGCGAAGTTCACTCGAACGAATGGAAGAAGTGTCTATTATATCAGTAACGTATCCATCAGCTTGAGTTGTTCATCCAAACTGGTTTTGATAAAATTTTTTACGTCACTTTCCTTTGGTTTTAGGCCATTTTTAAATCATTTTAGGAGCATTTTATTAATCATTTTTGGTGATGTTTTAGATCATCAAAATCCGTACCCTACTCATCACACATGCAGCTGCTGCGGTACAATGCATCGATGTTCTGTTTTTCGTGTTCAACCCGTGCGATTGCGAGGTCTGCAAGATCTCCCTGCCGGCGTATGGCGATTGTGGCGGGGCGTACCCCCACGAAAACCCAGTCTGCCCAGGAAGAAATGATGAGATATTGTTGAGGTGAAAGTAGAGAAAACGGTGTACCCTTAGACAAACGAGGTCGTGGGGGGGGGAGAAGAGGCTGTCAGTTTGTGACCTGTGTGTAAATTATCCACATCGGTTATTAATTTCTTTCAGAGCGCTGAATTGTGACGCTTCGCTACGCGTGTCCAAGTTGAGGGCGAGGCTTGGGCCTTTGACCCTCGCGTTAACATAAAATATCCTTGACTGTCTAACGCATAATTACTATTTTCTATGCACCGAAATATTCTCCTCATGAACCCCTCATCACCCCTCCTCCCCTCCTTGGTGGATTTCCCCCTCGTCGCGAAGTGTCGGTGTAAACGACTTCCTTAAGTTGTACCATGTTCTAGACTTCCGCCGTTGTAGATAATAGGAAATCTACATCACGTGTGAACCATTGTGTAGAATGCTGCTCTGGAATTTCACTTCGAAGATTTTAGATGATCCATGAAACCACTGATCAGAGACGTCGGCCTAGGAATTTGATTCTGGCAGGTACTTAAACACATCAAATTAATTTCTGGATTCTTGCCGGAATGGAAACCATGACCTCTCAATCTCTAGTAAATGTGAAGCAATGAAGCATTACCCTCGCCCTTGCCAGTGTTGTTTAATGCACCTATATGAATAGGAATGTAAACAATAACATTCTAAGTGGCGATTCCAATTTTTTTTCACATACGCGAGTTATAGATTCTGTTATCGGTTTTTTTTCGTCCTGAGACTTTTTCCCACTTAGGGGATGTTGAAGTTGGCTATCCACGCCGTGAACCCACTATAACTCATATTAACACATATTAACCTTTACATTACCCGCACATGCGGACTCACCGGTCTGTGGTCAGCAGACACACATGAAAGACAGGGGATAAACAACCATGCCTACGGCAGAATTTGAACCCGCAACCCTTCGGATCGACGCGCTGAGATGGTTGAAGTTCCATCCAATTCGACGAATTCTGTTATCTATGTTGATTCAATTTCTTCAAAAATAAATTTGAAACTCTCCGTTCTTTTGAAACTATTTCATTTGAACGCAAATATTCATTGTTATAATCGAATTTCATTCAAACAGTGGTTCAGTTAAACCTATTCCCCATTTCAAGTTTCAAAGCAAATTCCAAGTTTCTCCCGCAGTTGATTAACCCCTGAATGTGACAACTCAATCGAAGGCTATTTGAAATCTCCCTATTGGTACGTGGACCCGCCCTTTTTCTACGTTTTGCTCGATTTATCACTTGCCTTGGTTCGACATGACACGCAACGCTTCGCTAGGGCGTACTTTGCATTTCGCTACATATTTCAGTTTTCGTCACGCGGCGTGGGAGGTTACGCCATCCTCCACTCCGGCGCCCTCTTCGGCCGAGAGCCAGGACTCGCTGCTGGGGGCGCCTCGTAGAGCCTGAAGCCAAGGAAAAGAGAAAACGGGAGAGAAACAAAGACGGGAAAAACAATTTAACCCTGAATTGCATGATTTTTTATTTTTACTCGCAAAAATTATTTTTAATTACATTTATTTATTATAATTAAGGGAAAAATAATTTTAAAAATTCAGAAGTAAATATTGCTTGAGAAAAACACAAAATTAAATTGTGTTACTCCTCCAATAAAACGTGCTATATTTCACGATTTAAAAAAAATTGAAATCGTTTATGTGATAAAATAAGTATCAAGCAAATCAATATAATAAATATCATTCGTGATTATTTTCCAAAAAGCGTTTCGTTTCTGATATGCGGAAACAGAGTGTTACCAGAAAGTTCCGATTCACGACGCAACTAGTTTACTATCACTTCATCTCGTTATTTTATCGTGTTTATCGACAAACAATGCATGGGTTGACGTAAGTGCATGATGTACGATATGTATAATATAAAATAGTTAATCAATAAATCGTTAGAATGCGTTTATGACCTGAAATACGTTATGTAGCAGGTGAGTTACATTTTGCAACAAAGGTTTAAGCTTGAGACAAGTGGATTTATTTTCATTTTATTTCTGATCTCTTTTTCTTTTGTATCATTTTCTTCTCCATTTTCTATCAAGTTCTTGACGATATTTTCGGAGCCTTACACCAAAGAGATGATATTTGGCTTTTGGAATATTTACGAAATGTGAAATGTTAATTTCAATTTTACCCATTTGTCTAGCTACCCTCTTACTCCTAACCTCACACCCTAATACACCTCATCCCACCCACAAACTCTAACCCGTTCTCAATCTCACCCGCATACTCTAACGATCTCCTCTTCTGATCCTTCTCCTTCTCTTCCTTTCTTACATTCTTGACGATTTCTAACGATCTCTTGTCATCTGTTGTCCCCTCTCCCACTCTCGCTCTCTTACTCTCCTAACCCCTCATTCCTAAACCTATCAGTCCTTACCCTATAATTCCTTACCAATGACTCCTTACAATTGCATTCCTTACCTTACCATTCATTACATTATCATGTCTTACCATTTTATCCCTTACCATATTACCCCTTACCCTATCATCCCTGACATTATCATCCTTTACCATATCATTCCTTAACTTATCATCCTTTACCCTATCAATCCTTGCTATCTCTCCCATTACCCTCACACCTCTCACCATCTCTCCCGTTTCCATCTTACCCCTTACACTCTCTCTTCTTTCCTTCTCACCTTTTACCAGATCACCTCTTTGTCTTCTTACACTTTCCACCCCTCACTATCACTACTCTCCATCTCATCTCTTTCTCCCTCACCCTGACCCTCCTCTTATCATTCCGTTGCCCCCTCTCACTCATAGCACTACCACTAGCCACACCCGTCCTCGCCCTCCCGCGAGGCGTTTCCGCCTATCGCCGGCCGTGCGCTTGGCTTCACCCGACGAGGCCATCGGGCCGAATCGCCCCCTGCGTCGCCACCTGATGGCCCGAGCGATACGCGCCGTAAAAACGCGGCTCCGCACGCGCTTCTCCGGACAATGCCACTTCCCAACCGCGCACCCCCTCTTTTATGTTGCAGCTCGCCCACGCCCCACCCGGCGACTGGCTGTTTCCGGCCCCTTCTCCGCCCCCTGGCCCCCTGTGAATCTGCCAATATGTTGTCGTTTTACTAGTCGAAACGTTTCTCACCTCCGTTACCTAACGGACGCAGGCACTGACAAGTTAGTTCCACGTCGATAAAATTTCGTCATTTCAGCTCATAGTCGCTACCTTTTGTGTGCCATCTACTACGCATCCCCTCGTTGTTTGTTCATCTTTTTAAAACATTTTCCACACCTAGCTTCACTATTTCAAATTTTCGCTCCATCGCCTCTGAACGTATAGATACTTTTGAAGTCCACCTTTTATGCCAAAAGGAGACAAACGAAAATGTTCTCTTATTGCTGTCTTTACAGTCGCTTGCACTTTCTGTAATTCTGGATAACTACATTTTTTAACTGTATGCTATCGTTTTATTTGTTTCAATGTGTTTTCGATATTCTTCTGCGGTGAGAAATTTGCTGTCATTTTGCTGATTTTCTTAATCATTTTCTGCTTTTTCTACCTGCCATTGTATTTTTCCATTTTGTATTGAACTCTGATATGTAAATTGCAAGGAAAAGTACTTTTTATTTACTATTATTTTCCCATAACTAACAAGTTTTTATCCTTCTTTGAGATTCAATCCACGTAATTCTTCATAATCCATTCTCTCGATAACTAATTCTCTACTTTGACGATCAACGTTATTCTATTCATGTTCCATATTTAATTTAAAAGTTACTCACTTTCCATACTTTTTTCTAAAATCTTTTCACACTCGTCGGTCATCAATTTCTCTATTATTTTTACCAATGTTCGTCATCTCTCCTATAATTCGCTGTTTAATAGCGACGTTATAATTATATTGCGTGCACTGTGAAGAGGGAAGTTTCGATATAATATTGCTTGGGGTTCTCTCTCCGTGGTCGGCTTTTGCGCTCTATAAGCTCGTCTCCACGTCCAGGAAGTGCGAGGTCGGGCTTATTCGCCGCTTTCAAATAATGCAAAGCAAGAACGGAGGGTCGCTTTATACATTTTTGCCCCAAAATGAAAATAAAAAGAGAGCTGGATGTAGCTATAGCATGCAAATCAGATTGCTTCCGCGCTGATGGCATTATGTCCTTAGCGGGAGATGTTAATGGCATCAAGTCACAAAAATAAATTGCAGCAAGAGACAACTGACATGGACAGCACAATATGCGGAATTCATTAAAATATTTAATACCCGTCTTTCCCAATGAACGTTCGTGTTGATGTGACGTTGCCATCTGTCTCTTTCTCTTAAAACAAAGAGCCCCACGCCAAAGATAAGCACGTTTGGCGGGAGCAAAAATATTTCAACTAGGCATTTACGCTTGTCATTATGACTTCCAGCGGGGGAGACATGTAATCCCTGAGCGTCGAAAGGCGAATTGTGAACTCTCCCGCGGAGCGGAAGCGGAAAGCGCGTTTTGCGGCGCGGAATGCGCTATTCATCTGTCCGCTGGCATGGGTGGACGCGGACTCGTTTGCGTGGATGTGTATACACTCGCGCGCAGACTGCGTAGCGATGCGAGGGTTTGCGGTGAGAGTAGCGGATGTTTTCGTTTCAGTTGTTCCTCGCCGTCTGAAAATATATTTTTGGTAGAGAAAGTAAATGGGCACTAGAAAACTTAGATACTATATGGAGTTGTGCGTTGTAACAGAATAAAGTGCTTAATAATAATCGATTTTATTGCACTGGGAGTTCATATTTAAATAGTATTTCAAATACGTTTTTTTCGGTACGTTCATTTCAGGCGTCTGTTGGACTGATATTCCCATTTTTGCTTGGAACCAAACATAATGATTCGTTTGTGGATAATTGCGCATTGTTTGTGCAGTCCCTAAGTATTTACACTAACAATTAAATGCAAAAGGGACGAATGTAATGCTTATTTGTAATCATTTGTCAAAGGCAGTGTCTTGTGAGCGTTAATCGATACAACAATAGATTGTTGGACCTTTGCTTGTGTAACTTTATTCTAACTTTAAACAATGTTGCAACTTTTAAGCATCTTTAAGAAATCTGTATCTTGTGTTCCCGTGACCCAAGAGGTTACTATTAGGACATCGGGAGAGAGAGACAGAGAAAGAGAGAGAGAGAAAGAGAGAGAGAAAAAAGGATAAAGAAAGAAAGAGATAAAGAGAAAGTAAGAGAAGGAAATTTCAAATGAATACGTATCACAATACTACCAGCAAGCAAATATATCCGTTTACTGTTTTGTTTCTTTTTTCAATAAAATGTTAGTTCTCTGGTGCTCTGTATTTTTCAAGTGAGACACACTCTGCAAATAATTTCAATTTATGTTGTTTAAATGTGAAAATAGGTTTATCTTTGTAAAATATTATAGAATAAATTGAAAACTAATAACGTTGTTCAATGTATATTGCTTTTGTGCTGCATTATGTTGAATCTTCTTACCTCTAAAAAGTGCCAATATCTTTGCAAATGCAATTATAGAATAACCGTAAATACAAGCTAGATCTTTCTTCTTTTCACTCTAAAATTTTCAATAGGAATAAGAATCTGGTCATAATATTTTATTTTTTCTGTCAGTTCTCTCCTTGCATCTTATTGAGGCGTCTTGATTGCGAAATAAGCACTCACAGACACGATCTCTAATACCTAAGGTATTTATAAACTCTGAGATTTGTTTGTCTTCGCCTCCCGTTACCCATACGCCTACTGATTCGCGCATCCCTGGCTGTTTGGCCTCTCCTACTCGAAGCTTTACCGCACCGAAAATTGTGGCATCCAGAGCAGCACACGTTTCTGCCTCCGTGGGCGAGCAGTTTTGCAACTTCACGTGGGGTTACCACAAAGCTTAACCCGTCCGGCCATCCGCTGAGTTCGCATATATACCGACGATCGCATATATACCGAAGAGGCTCAGGCCATCGACTGATGTCAGTGAAGTGCTTCCGACCGGGAAGTCGTAAGTTCGAGTCCCGATGGTGACAGGATTTTTTACACTAGCTACATAGCTAGTTCGAGTTCTTTCACTGACTGACAGAGAATTTTAGCGGCGAACTGCTCTGGTCGTTAGTTTTCCATTATTTCTACAATCAATAACAGGCGAATGCCGGAGAAGTATCCTAACAAACAGGCCACGGACCGCGCGCGATCTCTCCTTTCCAATCCCTGTTCCATCACTTACTTACACACACACTTACATGCGCTACCCTACCACATATTGCGGGAGACCGGTCGGGAGCTCAGAGTTTGTCCCGGCTAGGGGGAGATAACTGGTTGGTTTGGGTGACTGTTAGTGATTTCGAGCGCAAAAGCTACCGAGGCAATTAATCCCGTAAGTGCAGTGCATGTTTTTCATCGTTGGCTTTCAAGGTGGTGATCTTCCTCCGTTGGATGGCAAGATCCGGCGCCGACCTGTTGGCTAGCGGGGTTTCCCACTAACCAGGACTCTCCCACCAGCGGGGCACCGCCCCAGCCAGGACAAACTCTAAGCTCCCGATCGGTCTCCCACAATATATAGTAGTATAGTGCATGTTAATGTGTGTATGTAAGGGGAGATGATAGAACGAGGAAGAGGAAGGAAAGATCGCACGCGGTCCATGGCTCGTTTGTTAGGGAACTGCTCCGGCTTTCGTCTGGTGTTGATCGGAGAAACCGCGGAAACTTCCGATCAGAGCAACCGGACGCTAGAATTCTCCACCAGACAGCGACTGAATTCGACCTAACTGACAAGCTAGTGTCAAGTATTGCCATTATCGGGACTTGAACCTAGGACCTCCCGATGAGAGGCACTAAAGTTAAATCAATTTATGCATTGAGCCACCTCTTTCGATACTGGTTGGGGGACACACTGTTAGCCGAGAGTAGTTTGGTGCCAGATCTCACCATCCAGCGGGGGATGATCACTGCCACCTCCAATAAAGCATTCACTACACTTACGGGACAAATTACCTTAGCCCTTGACGAGCCCTGGATTACTAATCAATCAAACAACCAATCGACGGTAATGTGATCACTCCCGGCCTCTCTGATGGGCCCGCGTGGTTGTCACGTCATAGCCCTTGCCTTTGCTTTCGCCCTACTCCCCCTCAGCTAGCTATTTTTAGCGGCGTCCTTCTAAACTCCTGTTATCATGTGCATTCTTGTGAGCTGCCAGCGTAGTTTCGAGAACATAGCTTCCAACTGACGTCGATACAGAATTAAATTCTTTGAAAAATTATCACATTTCTGTCTCGTAACAGTGTATGCGCAGTATGCGTGTTTTCTTATATCTTTCTCTCCTTCTGAACACATGTTTTATTCAATACATGGTGAACATGAGTCATCCTTTCTTTTCCACGTTAAATTAAAATACTATGACCCATCATTTATTCGATGTGCAGTCTCTTGGCCACAAAACTTGGTCCAGTAGGGCCTCGAGGCATAGGGGATTTGTCGTGGGAGGGACGACTATGCGACAGGCGGCAGTCTTGATGCACCGGAGCGAGATGAAATCAGGGCGAACAGCGGGCGCGCGCTGCGGCGCCGCTTCCTTCAGACGGGGCCGCCTGGCCAGCTCCGCTTTAAGCGACTGCGGTGGCGACGGCAGGGAGGGGAAAGTAGGGGAAAAGAGGGGGCGGGGAGAGGACGCTCAACGCGCAGCGGAAGGCCGTGCCACGCGTGAGGGGAAACGCGCGACAGCGAGGGAAGTGACGTTACAGTCCTGGGTCTCCTTCCGTCGCCCGACCCCGCGCCCGCGCCCGTCCCTCCCCCGTCCTCACCCCCGCGCACTCCACCTGAATTCGCTCTGCGCGCTACCACCGTTGCCAACGCCTATTCCACCGTCCCCGCTACCGCGCCTCCTCCCACAACCTTCACCTTCTCCGCTAGCGCTTCGGTTCCTGCCTGATCACCCGCCGCCCCCGCCGCGTCATTTCGCCAACGCCGCGCCTGTAGGTCCTCAATGAATCTCCATGGCAATGCACCCCGTTCTTATGCCATCCACCGCCAGCTATTGCCTTTTCTGCGAATTTGGTTATTTTGATCCGCTTTACTCTCTCGAGTTCCGAAAAATTCGGTTATTGGGTGCTTTCATAACTGTGTGTGACGAACGTACGAATTGCGCTTCTCCGAATTACATGTGCAACGAATATTGCTGTTTTTATTTTTATCTTAGTATTCAGATTCAGACGTGGTTTAAACGTTCTGGCTACTTTAAATTCAACTCAACGTGTTTGCGTACGATTTTCACTTTTAGTTTTAGTTAAAGACTGGGTTTCACGATATTAGATTTCACTAGGAAAATATGAAAACTGAAATACCTCTCGCCGTTGACCGTGTTTCTGTACTAATTAATTTCGTTGTTATAAAACGTTTAACTCCATATGAAATAAACAAATGACATATTAGGCAGAGGTAACGAAAGCTTTATGACAGCAGCATGTGAGATTTCATTTCAATACATAAAATTAACTTTTTACACGCATTCCTTGTTTCTTCTCCCATTGACTCTCCATTTTAATTTATTTTGCTTTCGTATGATGTAACTCACGTTTCTCTTCCTTATTTTTGCATTGCATACCTTCAATTTTGCATTGTGGGTTCAAATAATTTCCTTCTCAGTAATTATCTTTCTTGCAAATAAAGGTTTTTGATGTTTATCAACAAAAATTCTGAAGATTATTTTTTCACCATGATTCCACTATATTAATGAAGTAGCGTATTCACTTCGTTGCCGTGATTTGCTTAAACAATTACTCAGAAAAACGTTTCGGTCATTGCAATTGCCCTTCATTTTTACACTTGCTAATTAGAGCAACAGTCAAACGGTTGTGCAAACTGGAATATCCGGGTTCGAGTCCCCCCGGTGAACGGCTTAACATTATTTAACCAATGGCATAGTATAAAATATCTGAAATTCTTTCACCTTTTATTTAATCAATATCTGGCTTTCTCGGAGCTAAACCTGTTACTAATAACCCTCAGAAGTTGATTATTTGATGTTTTCATGTAGGTGAGAATGCTATAATGATTCTGTAAACTAAGATTTGCCAGTTTGGTAGTCGTAAGAATGGCGAAATGAAATCCCCTAAAATAATCCAAAATAGGAAACAGATACCAAACCATTTATTACTTTTAGCAAGCCAGAGTATGATACATTTATTGTATCGACCTGGAAGTAGCTTTGCTAGACAATATTTGCACAATTCCAAAAACTTATATTCTCAGCTTTGGCATTTCGCACATTTCTTATACTTGGCTTTTTGTAAAGTGGTGCTTGAGGGACTTGTCTTCACGATGGAATACGGCACGGATTTTCGCGTCTTTCACCGTCGTGTCGTTAGATGTCGCTTGATCTGCAGCACTGCTTGATACGGTCGCAATCATGCGAGGTCTGGCGGCACGATCAAGAATGACGTAAAAAGTCGTGCCATATTCAATCGTGAAGACAAGGTCCCTCACGTGCCACGTTATGAAAGCCCAAGTATACTGGCTGAGGTGGTTCAGAGTATTAGCTGATGTCATTGCTGTGCCTCTGGCTGAGTGGTTCTGGGATTCGAGTCCCGATGTTGGAAGAATTTTGACACTATCTAGACAGCTAGGTCGAGTTCAGCTGTTGTCTGGAGAAGAATCGTCGCAACTGGTTGTTCTGGTTAGGTTTAATGGTTAGTTTTCCGTGTTTTTTCTTATCAACACCAGGTGAATGTCGAAGCAGTACCTTAAGAAACGTGCCAAGAACCGTGAGCAATCACTCCTTACTCTCTCTGGTTCCATCCTCACATCTTGCTTATCCACACTGACTCTTACATGCATTTCACTACCAAAGACACCTACCAAGACT
>BLKR01003687.1:121915-134971 GCA_011170035.1 Teleogryllus occipitalis | reverse complement strand
TCATACGAGGGAAATCAGTTTTATTGTAATGATGATCATGGGCTCATGAAGTGCTTTGAAATACAATATGATTCATCAGAATAACACCTATTCAGTGATGCGTCTTAAACTAGCCTCAAAGAAGTCTTGCTGCATATTGGAAATGTATTTGCATCTCTTCCTAAAGGACATCGGTTCCTATGGAAGAAAACTATAATGACTTGGCTAGGATTCTTGAGAAAATCAAATATCAAGAGCATCAATGGATGGTTTGTGGAGATTTCAAAATACTAATTATGTTGTTGGATCTGCAGGTAGAAGTTATGCAAACTATCCTTGCTTTCTTTGTTTATGGGATAGTAGAGCCACAGATCTGCATTGAACGAAAACTGATTGGCATCTTCGAGACAGTTTAACCGCTGGCGAGAAAAATCTCATCAAAAGTCATCTATACGACCTTTGTTCCCCCAGAACAAGTATTATTACCTCTTTAAATTATCTCTCGCATATTAATTTGAGTCTTGTAAAGCAGTTTGTCAAATCACTGCGAGGAGATGAAGATTGCTTCAGATATCTGTGATACAAGAATACAAGTTCCCGAAACTGTCTTAAGCCAAGTTAAAAGAGGGAATTTTTACTGGCCCTGACATAAGAAAACTTCTAACTGATCCCCACTTCATGGAAACAATGGGAGACAAGGAAAAAGAAGCCTGGGACACTTTTAAGAATGTAGTGCACAAGTTTTGCGACAATACTAAGGACCCTGACTACAAAACCATTGTACAACGCATGCTTGCAGTACATGAAGCTCAAGGATACAAGATGATATTAAAATTTCTATATCTCATCATTATCATTCATTATGAGTTCATTTCTTTCTCCCATGTTGACTATTTTCCTGAAAACGTGGGAGCTTATAGTGGAAAACAGGGCGAAAGGTTTCTTCAGGATTTCTGCGATTTGGGGGAACGCTTACAAGAAAAATGGGATGTCAATATGTTTACTGTTAGATGCTCGATCGAAAAACTAAAGTAGGAAACCGGAAACGAGTTCGGAGAAGTTCGAAGAAGAAAGAAAAAAAGAAAAGATTTTACAAGAAAAAAGAGTAGACCTAAAATTGTGTATAAATATCAGAAACAATTTTTTGATTACTAGTAAGAAAATAAATACATTTAGTGTACTGTAAAAAATTAGTGTCTTTATTAAATATTTGTTTTTGTTGGAAAAAAAATTATACGTGATGGAATGTTCGGGAACTAATTTTTAGAATCTGTGACCTTTAAAACATGTAATTCAGCTAAAATATCCCATGCATATGACATTTTTTTTCAAACCTGTGTTATTAAATGATAAAATCAGAAAGAAGAGACTAAGCCAACGCGTAGTTTTACCGAAGAGAATAATATCACTGAACGAAAAAATATATATATTTTCATCGATCACCACTGTTAATGAACGAGATAATGCGTTGCTGTCGTTCTCTTAATTTTCTTTGGACCATTCCTCAACATCATTTGTTTACCATTATTTTATTTTAATTCATGTCAAATGTAACAAAATATTTAGCACTAGTCCTTAGCACATTATACTTTGAAATACTGAGAACTTTTTCATTAAACTCGCAACATAATAATTAAATCATAGGCACAATCATTGATGTCAGTATGAGCAAGAATAATGAATGGACTGGAATAGACTGTAATTATTTATATAATTAATACTCATACATTTTATCTTTGGTAGGCAGATAATGGCTGTAGACTAAACATGATACTGACTGAACATGATTTCTACTTTGAGGAGTTAATATTTGTTTGTGATGGCGATACATCTGTCAAAAAATCAAGTTATTATCAGGCTAAGGAAATAAATTGAGGTACAATAGTTAATTATTGCATCATTCTTTGCAAATTAATATCCATTATAGAGTTAAAGTAAAATAAATGCTAATTAATTCCCATGATAATGAGTAAGCAAACAAAAGTATCGAAAAACTTGTTACATAGTAACTCATGATATTGGTGAGAATAGAGTTTGATTATTTTGTTAATTCTTTGAGACTTTTGAACTCTGTAGCAGTAACTAAGTATCACGTAACCTATTGACTTGCCAGTTGAAGTAGCTGCAATATTCACACAACCAAGAATTGCTTGAAGAATCTCTCTTGCGTAGGCAAAACATTGGTAGTAACTTAATGTTGTATATTTTCGAATTCATAATTCAATCCATTCTTGATAAGAAATCGCTATTTAAAACGAGAGTGAAAAGTTGTCTTTCAAACACAAGTCATTAGGTTTAGTTAATGGCCCAGACATCACCCTTACGATTTGAGCACCATTAATGCTCAGTGAAATGAAGCTCTTCTGGACTTCTCGAATTAACACACGAAATTACTACGAACTACAACCACACGAACAATGTCGAGCAAAGCCTATTGAAACTTCTCTTATATAAAGAAATGCTCCACCTGGGAAAAAATGCAAATCTCCCACTTCGCATCCCGAAAGACCTTTTTCATCCTCCATAGTAATGCAGACTTTCACTCTTATTTACCGTCACCCACACTGAACCAACACTTCACATCATGAAGCACGCGCTCGATTTACAAAAATTATGAAAATTTAATTTACAACCGAAGAGTACGTCTCAGTACCACATTTGCCCGAAGATATCTCAACAACTTAATCTTTTTTCATGTATGTCTTAAAATCCCCGAATGGTTTCAGCCAAACGAGTAGCTAATAAATAAATTAATTTAAAAGATACAAAGAAATAATAATGTGAATAATATGTGAACGTTTTCTTGAGCTCCGGAACACCTACAGACTCCTTTACTAACGATAGCTGAATTACGAATAAATGATAGCACGGAGTGTAGTTAACAAAATTTGATAACGATAAATGTTAATTTCGGTATAATAGTAACTATTCTGTATCGAAACACGACCTACAGATTTTATATAACAGTTATGATGCAAAAACAACCAACCCACTCACTCCTCTCGCATCTAGCGAAATTAGGGCTCAAGAAAACGTGCGTAAATAATAATGATAATCAGGACATCACTAAATTATTGTGGTGTTCCTGAACAGTATCTTTTATTTCATTTCAAATATTTAAAAAAAACATAATTGGAAGTCAACAGAAAATAATTTAAACTGGAAAAATTAGATTCATTTGTAGAATTAACTGAGCGAATACCGTACCTGCAACTCTTCAACCATTCGGGATTTGTTTGAAATAATCATGTTAATTGAATCGTTATTCGTTATTGAATTTAAGCCTGTTAATGCAGAGTAATGCAATTTTTTTTATCCACGCATTTAAAAGCGATTTCAAATTTTAATAGAAATCTAATTCCGGTAAAAGTTTGATTCATATTATGGTACTGAAACAAGGAGAATTTTAATTATGTTGCTTCAGTCTTCTACAAAATATTTGTATTTGGTGATATTTAGCGTTAATATGTTTTTGCACCAACAGTGAAGTAATATATAGTGAAAATGAAAAAAATCAACATTTGAACCAATATGCATGGCTGAATAAAGGCGTAAAAGTTTGATTTTCTAATAATGAAAACTGATATTTTATTTAAATTAGGGTTTTTATTTAAATAATATTTATGTTAAAAATGTATTTTGGGTTATAATTTATTATATTGATCAAATTCAGAAATACTTTTATTAAAAACTTTAAACATATGTTTATTATAAAAATGTTTTGTAAATTTTTAATTTTCACTCTTGGTTAGCAGTACAGAGTTATCTCAAATGTTTACGTGATTGCATGGTGTTGAGACTGAAAAATAACTTGAGTTTTTTGGGAGAGCATCAGACGATGATTCGGGTTGACAAGACTCCTTCCGCCTTTTTCATCCTCGACATCAGGGAAAATTCTCAAAGCCAATTACTTAAGAGCTATTAGTTTACATCAGCGTAATAATTATTGAGTTTTGAAGAAATTGTCAGTGTTATCTGCCTTGCCGAAACGGAAATCGTTTACTCCTGGTTTTTCTCTCGTAATGCGTGCGTGTCAATATTTTTACGCGGAGATCGCGCGCCAACGCGTTGTTTGCACGGAGACTGCAATGCAGCTGTGAGCTAGGCACACACCAATCGTAAAAATCTTATTCTCAATGCACCCAAAATGTGTACTACTTAGCTTTTTTATTGACTAGGCAATCCTTTGTGAAACCGCTCGGCTGAAGATTCTCAAACAATTAAATTTCGCGGCGTCTTATTTGGATATGCATCTGATTCTCAGAATTTGTCGACAATATGCTATTCTGGCTCGAGGCTTCTCCGGTAGCTGGCGCGATCTCTCTGCCATCTTTGAATGCAGTTCAAAGTTTCGAAGCAGTTTAGTCCTTCCAAAGAGTTTCATACGAAAAATGTGTTGCCTTCTCTCGGGGACCCTTCCCGCGGTTGTTATAGAAAAAAGTCCAACGTGGGACGTTTGAAATGTATACTCTTTGTTGTTAATTAGCGCCAAGGAATTGTTATAAATGATTGAATTCCAATTACGGCGTCAAATTTGAATTAATTTTGGCCGCCTAAGTGTCAACACATGGGTATTCACTCTTCCCTACCTTTTAAACATATTTGTAATGAAAATTAATATCCCCATAGAGTATTTGAGTAACTTCGAGTGTGTGTGCGTGTGTGCGTGTGTTCGTGTGTGCGTATGTGCGGATCCGTCACTCACGGTTAAACCTTTTCCCCAGCACCAATCGAGACATGAGATGTCATTCTGCGCGTATCGGTCTCCTGGTCAGTAACTGATAATTTGTTTTCGGATCCGGCCAGAAGATTCTAAGAAATCTCCAAAAACTGGTTTTTCATTAGATTTGAAACGTTTCTTTCCTTAAATATTTTTCAAATCGTCTACTCCACATGTTGCTTTAGTTTTCATACATAAGGAAATTAAAATTTGTATAAAAAATTTACTTTTTGGTTAGATTTTGAAGAATGATGCTGTATTTCTAATTGTAAGGTGGCGTAGTATTCGTTAATCGCCGCGGGGATCGCTATAGTCTCTGGCCAACACTTCACCATAGAGCATTTAACATGGAGCTGCGCTGCTGTATAAATTTTATATATTGTATTTGTTAAATATTGTATTTGTATGTCCAATGCCAGAGACCATAAGAACTTACTTGAAGACATGAATGATATTTAGAAATTTTCTTCATGTCAAAAAACCTTTGAAACCTTTTACAGCGTCAGCAATGCCACATTCAACTACTTTTTGTTGAATTTAAGTAAGCAATAAGACTGAAATAATAAGAAAATACGAAATTAGTTATTAATTATGTTAAAATTAGAGTAAACTATATTTTATTCCATTATTTTACTTTTTCATAACGTTTATACGTATATTATCTCAGAATATTACATATGCTTACAGTTAAAATATTAGATAAATTAATTGACTCGCCTTTTAGTAAACAAGGTAGCGAAAGAAATTGCAAATATGAAAATACATTGGTGAAAAATGAAGAGCGTCCAAATACAACCCACACATAATCCCAAAGCCGCTTCATTTTCCTAGTGCAAAATTAATATTCTTCACTTGTGTACTAAGAAATTAATGTATGAATTTCACTAAATAGTTTCTGCTGGCTGTTCAAGCGAACACTTTGGAAGAAATTATGAAACGTAGAAACATTTTTTTGTTTATTTAAATCAATATTTAAAAAAATAATTTGATTTAAATCAACAATTACTGTAATGATTTGATTTGATTTAAAACAACAATCATCCCCTATATTTCTTTTCCTGAGCTACGGTCTACCCCGTATCTCATTCGCCACATGAATATATTTATGAAACAATTCCATCAGCATTCGGACAGTAATGAGCGGTACAAATACATAGTGTAGACGTTCTGGCTTGGAACTAGCGACTTAGATCTCTCAACGCTTGGCACGAGCTACACCAACGCGTAGTGTAGACGACCTGGCTTGAAACTAGCGACTTAGATCTCTCAACGTCCAACACGAACCGCACAAACGCGTAGTGTAGACGACCTGACTTGGAACTAGCGACTTAGATCTCTCAACGTCTGGCACGAGCCGCACCAACGCTTAGTGTTGACGTTGTAGCTTGGAAGTAGCGAATTTGGTATCTCAAGGTCTGGCTCGAGACTCACCAACGCACAGTGTAAACGTCTTGGTTTGGAACGAGCGACTTAGATCTCTCAACGTCTGGCACGAGCCACAACAACGCATAGTGTGGACGTTCTAGCTTGGAAGTAGCGTCTTAGCTCTTTCAACATCCGGCACGAGCCGCACTAACGCATAGCGCAGACGTCCTGGCTTGGATCTCGCGACTTAGGTCACTCAACGTCTGGCACCAGCAAGACAGTGGCAAGGCCCGTTTGGTGCCCTGGCCCAGTGCTCATCTGCGGGGCACCGGCGTCGCCTGTTGCTCGTCGAGTCAGCTCCGCAACAGGAGGGGAGGGGCGCTCGGGCGCGATCACCTCTACCCTAGTGAAAAGCGCGTGGCACGCAATGCGTGTAGTGCCGCAGGCTACTGCGGGCAGTCTGGCCCCAATTCTTCCATTTGAGCAGCCCTGAGCAGCACTGGCGCCCTCTGTCGAACAAGTCTGAAGCGGAGAACGTGATTTGTCTCCGCATCGCCCTTAGCAACCCCGCTGGTGGAGCTGCCCTGCGATCCGATGCAAGCGTTCCCCGCCGCGAGCCCCCGCCGCTCATGGTGATTGCCAAAATCAAGCAGCACAGGGCGTCTCCAGGGAAACGATTTGCAGGAAGCAACGGGGATGCTCCGTGTTCAGTGATGTCCTTCCCACGAAGCAGGCAGGATATATGGTCTTTCATCACCTTGAGCATCGTGCAGTTTACACCGCCGGTTGCGAATTGTATGCTAAACATTCGATAAGTACCGAAAGGCGAAACTCTCTCTTATGATTAATAATGGTCTTAATAAAAAAAGTCCGAAACGATGAGACAGTAACTTCTTACCAAAACAAAGAGGGAAAATGTAAGCAGAAGACCGTCAAGGATTACTCCTTCTCATTGGTCTGTGGCTGAAAGACCCTTTTATCTGTGGCTGAAAAACTCATTGGACTGATAGAGGAGTGTTTTCATCACTTTTCATTTCTCCCACATTGCCTTTGTTCAAGGTTTTAAAAGTGATAAACATTAATTTTAGTATTTTGATGAAAATAATGTCTTTAAAAAAACAATTTTGATATATTTATTTTACATTATCATAGTCTTGAAAAATACAAATGTCATATTTCATTTAATTAAAAATCATTTTTATAATTACCAGTATGAGAGGATTTTGTGGGAATTTTTCGGGATATTTTAATCATAACTATATATGCGTTAAATTATTGTGCAAACTTATTTTTGAACACACAGTAAATACTTGATAACCATTTTTACCTGCAGAATAGGAGTCATGGCTCAAGGCCTTCCCTGAAACCCTGAAAGGAGTAAAGAATCCTGGTAAAGAATAAGTGTGTTGGCTAGTATGCCACACAAAGTTCCTACTGATTTTAGAAATACCAACCAGGAACTATATGTGATTTTTTCTCATCGAAGCTCTAGAAAATTCAACGCAATCCTCATTCTTGAAAGATTAAACCAACAAATGGAGTTCTTCTAAGAGAAGAAAAATTTGGAGAATAATTTTAAGAAAGAGCGCAGTGGCATAAGTGAAGTATATACCATCGACTCCATATATTACGTAAAGTGAACCTTTTCTCGTTTCAAATGTGCGCACAGTGACATTAGGAAGTCCTTCACATAATGTACTTTGGAATTGTGAATTGCAACAGTGCATTCTAAAGACAGTTATTTTTTGTGTTAGTAATTTAAATTTTTATTTATTGTGCTGTCTGAAACTAATATGATTAGAACAAATTTTAAAACTAATTTTATGTTTTATCGTCTCTGAGAGGAAAAATAATTCTGTGATTACGTTAATACTATTTCGAGGAAATATTAATACTACTTCGAGGAAAATCAGAAAAACCATCTGCCTCATTCCGTAATTTTAAAAATATTGTTACTAATCCTATTATTTGCATTTTTCGAGTAATCACGAATATAATTAAATTAAATTTTGGTAAATGAAAATTACTCGAGCTGGGATCCCACAATAAGTCTGCAAGATTAAAAAACGAGAATAGTGTATACCATGTAAAATGTTTATGTACTACATCTTCCGTGGAGCAAAATTTTGCAATGTTTTGATATGTCTCGTAAATCAAACGTTATTTGCTCTACATTCCATCCAACGCAATATTTTCCTCGAGCAGAAAAATCTCTCTTTATATTAACAGGCTGCAGATAAGTCATAATCTCGCCCGTATCCGCTGCCAACACCGGCGAGCACGAAGTACCCTGTTCTTCACGAAAGAAATTCGCGATGCCATTTCGAGTAATTGCCTCTCAACAGACTTTTACGACAACACTCGGGCGGCAGCCGTGTTTATTTTGGGTACTCCAATGAGCAGCAAGAGCACCTAATCGGAGTGCGAACAAAGGACGGCCGGCGCGGCGCGGCGTCGGTGGCGGCGCCGGTGGCGGCTTCGGGCAACGCCGCCGGGCGCCGCGGCGCGAGATGGTGGTCGGGTCGGTATGCATAAACAGCCTAAAATAACAAGGGGAGGCGCCCCCCGGGTAGGCCATGGGAGCGCGGGGCTGCGGCCTAGGGCGGCCCCGCCCACGCCCACGCCCTCGCCCTCGCGCCACCCACCTCCTATTCGCACGTACTGACAGGAACCGCACAGGACATTCACTTGGAATAGATACCCACCTGCGCCAAAACTACCACGTCTGCCTCCCCTACCTGATAAACCTCTAGATTCTTCGCTGTCCTGGATTGATTGTTTGATTATTTTGTGTTTCTCAGCGCATTTTCTATCCTGGTTGTTAGTATCGTAAGCGTGGTGCATGTTATATCCTAGTCTTACACGTTGGCTTATGAGATTTCCCCTTCTATATATTTCAGCCAGTGAGGTAGAAGCTCCAAGCTTCACACTGATCTCCCGACATCTGTGGTAGTGTAGTGCGGGATTGTGTGTGTGTTTGTGTGTGTGTTTTCGTGAGTGTATGTGTGTGTATGTGTGTGTGTTTGTGTGTGTGTTTGTGCATGTGATTGTGCGTGTGTTTGTGAGGGGAGTGTAGATGTCAAGGATCAGAAATGAAAAATCGCGTACGGTTCGCGGTACGTTAGTCGAGGTAGTGTTCCGATATTGATATTGATAGATGTGTGATATTGAGCGGAGAAAACACGGAAAGCTTCCGATCAGAGCAGTTGACTGCTAGAATTCTCGTCCAAGTAGCTACTGGGCTCCACCCAGATATCTAGATAGTGCCGAAACTCTGCCGGAGAAATTCGCAGGATCATCGCATGCGTTTATTTCAATTGAACGCCCACCTGCGCCAAGTAGTCTCTTTGGGCTACCACGGAGATCTCCCGGTTCTACAGACGTCGCGTCCTAGTTGCCAACGTTTCGGTTGGCATACTACCATATCTTGTAGATAAAGTTACATTAAGATGTCGGCCCTAACGTGTGTTATAGTGACGAGGAATAGCAGATATTATGTGAAAAACAGAAATAACACTGCTATTGGAAGGTTTCTTCAGGCAACGAGAGAGACGAAGTGTATTTTCTAGATCCAATGTGTCAGTTGTAAATTTCTATTTACACGATACAACCTAATCTAGTCCAATCTCTCTACATGACTCTTCGCTACACATTTACGAGTTGGGCGACAAAGCTCCAGTCTATGGCCTTCGCAATTTGCATAAAACAACCTTGAGTCTGTACCACGCATAATTTCCAAAGCATGCCAACACACAAGACGCTACCTTTGAACTAACACCTCACATTAGCCAGCACTCTGTAAATAATTCCAATATTATACCGCCGAAACGAAACGTTTATCGTTATACACACAGCTTTAACCGAACTGTCAGGCTTATGTGGTAATTAACACTAGAAGGACAAGAAGAGGTCAACTGACCGTTGTCGAGCCACGAAAAGCCGTTATTTTTTTACTTTAGCATTTTACTGTTTCCTGACTAAATTATATTGCTCATATTTAATCACACTGAAATATATCATTTTTTTGTGAAACATAAATCAACTTCATCATAACAACTAATACAAATACCGGTTAATTGACAATTTGCTCACTTCTATAGTTTTATGTGACGAAATTTCAGTATATTATACTATGGAGTGGAAAGAGATAGAAAGCAAAAAAGAGAGGAAAGACAAGGAAAAGATATGCGGCAAAAGGGAGATGGAAAATAAAAAGAAAAAAGATAAGGATAAGGGAGAAATTGTAGAAAGAGATGATGGAAAAGAGAGAGAATGGGAAAAGAGAAAGGATAGGAAAGAGAGTGACGGGGAAAGGGAGAAAGCATAAATGAGAGAGAGGGGAGAAAATGACAGAGGGAAAGAGGGAGGGGAAAGGATGAAAGCGGAAAGAGAGAGGAGGTAAAAGAGAAAGAAGGGGGAAGAGAAAGAAGGGAGAAGAGAAAGAAGGGAGAAGAGAAATAAGGGTAAGAGTGAAGGTGAAATGAGAAAGAGGGAAATAGAAAGGGGAAGAGAGAGAAGGGGAAATAAGAAAGAGGGAAAAGGAGAGGTCGGGATAAAAGGGAGGGGAAAAGCGAGGAGGAAAGAGAGATGAAAAAAGAGGGAGAGAGAATGAGGGAAAAAGAGAGTGAAGGAAGAGAGAGCAGGACGTCTGCCGGGAACTGCTAGAGTTCAATATACAAGATTTTTCAAGAGTTCTAGAGTATGTTTAGTGGATTCTAGATGCACGTAGGTCTAACGTATTCTTCCTGCACGTAGGTCTAACGTTTTTGGTAAAGTAGAACTAACGACGCTTGCCGCAACTCGCTAGATTGCAAGTCGCAACCTGCACGCCACTGAACGTTTGTCATATCAGTGTTGCATTAGTTTTCCAGCAGTGATCAGTGACGGTTCGGTAGCATGTTTTACAGACCCGGACTTGGCATAACTGAAATTGAACGTGAATTAAGAAATCCAATCCAACTCAATCTAAGAAAAGACACTTAGATTCCTCTCTGAATATGGGTCAGAGAGCAATCAAGACGACGTTATTACTCCCTGTTCGACTAGCGACAGTGAAGGTTTTTAAAGCTAACAATATATTGGTCATAAAATCCCTGATCACACAAAGCAGGTGGGACGAAGATAGGACAAGGAAGAGGAAGGAAAGATCACGCGCGGTCCATGGCCCATACGTTACAATGCTGGTCCGGTATTCGCCTGGTATTGATCGGAGAGACCACGGAAAACTACCGATCAGAGCAGCAAGCCGCTTGAATTCTCCTCGACAAGGCCAGCCACTGTCGACTTCCAGCCACTGTCGTGATTCCAAACCCAGGACCTCCCGGTCAGAGGGCTACATAAGCCGGTTTTTATTATTTGATGTAGTAATTTTATTACTTTTTCATTTAGTAACTTAAATTTATGTATTGCAATAACTATTCAGCCTGATTCTCGCACAATTTTTTTTAAAAAAAGGGCTACATTGGTATTTCTTCTTCTCCTTTCTAAGGCTTTTTTTTCAGCCGACAACCGGATACAATCACGTGGGACGCATGATACAATCACGTGGGACGTGGGGTCAGCAGAACGCGAGACCCTCCGTGACAACACATACTTGAGAGGCAAGGGAGAAACCATCGTGCCAAAGGCGGAACTCGAACCCGCGACCCATCGGACCGAAGCGCTGAATCGGTACGCGCTCTTGGCCAACTCGGCATCCACGTCAGCGAAATTGATGATTCAAAAAGTCTAAATTACCTTTTATAAAATGATAAAAATCCCGGCTTTGGAAATAATATGGAATTTAATCGGGAGTTTTAATTCGGAACGAACAACAACTTATACTCCAGAAGAAACATTGAGCAGAAAAATTAAGGTGGTTGTGGTTAGAGCTAGAATAATTTTTTTTATTTTCTTTAATTAAAGATTCTGGTTCTAATTCTCTTGTTATCATAAATAGTACATTATACATTCACACATGGATCTCTTATTGCCTAAAGTAATGTTTACAAAATCCTAAAAATACTGACCCTGGTAATCTTAATTTAATCTATAAACTTATAGAACAAGCACATTTATTTCAAAACAAAGTATAGTGCAGTACTAACAACGAAATAACAAAGAAACAAAATTTGCACAATCCACGTTCATCTAAATTAAAAATAAAAAAAACTAATGACTATATTCAGAGGGTCGTTTAGTCCAGATCAAAGTTAATCTAGCGACCGACTAAAGCATTCGGTGTACATTGGTGAAGTGGAAGTCCGTCGGATCCGTCGTTAGACCGGACTATAGGGCATAGCCAAATAAGGCGGCGAAAAATGCCCCCAAACCAAATTGATAATCGCGATCATATGAAAGAGAATACAAAATGACATATATTCACAAAAAATCAACTTGCAGAAATATTGATAACGAGACGGACGGCCAGATCGGCCAGACATCATATGAAAGAGAATACAAAATGACATATATTCACAAAAAATCAGCTTCCTAGGGCAATCTCTTGCAGAGTGTGGCGTCATACAGGGTGTAATAAACACACAGACGAGAGTGGGTTGTACTCACAGCTGATTTATTACCAACTTCGACCGTGGTCACAAAACAATCAAAGCACTGTAGTACAATAAACAAACTAAATTGACCCCACTACAAGAAATGATATTTGAACGGCTACCACACCACTACCCCTAACTAACGTGCGATGTGCATAGCACCACTTGCCCTGAGACCGAGTTACATGTCTCCTTCGTCACGACCTACGGCCGGCTTCTTGCGCCGCGTGCCCAAAGCACCACCTGCAACGACCTAACACCTCGCAGCCAGGAACACAAAGAAGAACGTCTATTGTTCGCTCGGCCCTTAAATAGCCCCCTAGCGACGCTCCCCGCCGCCTCCATCGCCTACCCAAGCGACGCGCACACCGGGAAAAACCTAGTGCGTCATAGCTTGCTATTGTCCGAGCCTGGAGCATGCCACATGCTCATGCTGTTGGTAGCGTCATGACGCTACAA